>JAOPFK010000508.1:10000-35450 GCA_026122265.1 Ammodytes dubius
GTCCCTCGGCGAGTGTGTGTCTGTGTGAGTGTGTGTATCGGCGCACACACACACGGGGAGTCGCCGTGCCGGTGCTCGACTCACAGCCACGGAAGAGTGATGAAAGATAACCTAAATATTAAAGTTACTCGGTTAACGTGAACTAAGCTCGTAAGTAGCCCGAACTTTATAACACCTGTTCAACCTGCATGAACGTGGACATGTAGAAAGCGATAGGCTATATTAATCAGGAAATGAATGAAGCGCGATAATGACGGCGCACATGTCAGGCGAACGTGTGTGTGTGTGTTTGTGTTTGTGCCATGGACCTATTATAAGAGGTGTGTAAACGAGCGTAGTTCATTTCAACTGTGTGTTTACAGGCGAACGAACGCGTGTGTGTGTGTGCGCGCGCCTACAGGACGGCGGGCGCGCGAAGACAATGACGTCACGGTTAACCGTGTACACGAAAAAAATTCCGTCGTGTACACGGTTAGACATTTTTGTAAACGTTCACACCCCTAGTAGCAGCGTCACCTAACTACTCTCTCTCACGGAGCTGTGTCCTCACAGAAAGCGAATGAATGAGAGACGGCAGTTAGTATGGATCACGATGAATTAATGTGTTTGTGTTGTTGATGTAAATAATGACTATTTCAGATAAAATCATGGTTATCTGATGATGGTGAAGCAAAGCAAACTTTGTGTTAGTACCAACCGCTCATTCATTTAGGAGTAAACACTGCAGTCCAGTTTCGCTCTCGTGAAATTGTATACACGTTGCTTGGCAACGCCCTCCCGCCCGCCTATCACTGTCCCTTTTCTTCTCTTTTTTTTCTTTGATGGTTCAGCCCCGTTATCAGTCATTATGACGACAAATAACTGTCTCAAACAAGGCTCCCGCTCCCCTTCCCTCACCTGGAGGGATAGGCTTCTCAAATCGCGTTGCAGCGCCACACTGAAATCTGCAACCAATACGGATATGTGACCATAGAGCCTGCACGAGCGAACCGAAAATCGGACTGGGTGTGCGACCAGACCAAAAGCAGTAATATAAAATCTATATAAAAACGTCTTTCTTTGCACTGGTGGTCTCGTTTGCTGTTAAAGGTAATTTATGATTATCAGAGGAAACATGAGGCTGTTTAAAAGATATTTAAATGTTACTCGTAGCCGCTTTAAGGCTAAATTAAACTGGTTGTTGTAGGCCTAAATGTTTTGGGAGTCTTTCATCCACGGCTTAATTCAGACCGTGTGGAGTGGACACACTATGCCTGCGTGCAGGTGGTTGCCATTGCGCTGCAGCAGCCGAGGCTTCAGTCGCCCTTCATAGCGAAAATTAAAGTGAAAATTAATGACTGGCGGCTGCAACTAACATTCATGGGGGTTTTGGTGTGCGCGCAGGGTTATAAGTACGACTTTTGCAAATGACATGCTTTCTTTTCTGTTCTTTTCCGCGAAGTCCCAGTCACACACGGAAGACTCTACTAGTGAAGGTCACGTAGCTGAGCTAGGAAGTGCTAGGTTCCGGTTTCTGCTTCAAAATAAAAGTCAGAATTGACTTGACGTTTAGCCGTTTTGCCAGTTAAATGATTTTAATGTGAAATGATTTTAATGTGAAATTACGCTGTAGGACATGTTCCTTTTGAATTGACAGTAACTTAAATGCGAGCCACATGTATGGTTTGTGGTGTTTCAGTTGTTCTAACATTACTAGTTGATACAACAGCATGTGAAAAAACCACAACGTTTCCTAGGCCATGACGAGCGTTAATCGCGCGATAAAAATGCCGTTAAAATGGGTTTGCGTTAACGCCGTTAATAACGCGTTAAACTGACAGCACTAATATATATACACACACACAGGTAATCAGTATTCACATTTTGACTTCATATCTACAGGTTCTTTATTGTGATTTCATCAGCGTCAAGTGAGCTCCATGGTAACGTAGTGATTGACAGGCTGACTGAAACGCTCTTTATCTGGACAGAAACTCCCCTCTCCAAACCCCACACCCCTCTTAAAATACACAAACTTTTCGCCTTTACTGATGCACAAAGTCGCGACCCCAACAAAATCAGTCCGCGTACTGACCCCCCAAAGGCCCATTCTGAGCCAGGAAAAACCCTGGTATACGGTAACAGGGTTCAACATACAGTCCCCTCCATAAGTATCGGAACAGTGAGGCCAATTCCTTTATTTTTGCTGTAGACTGGAAACATTTGGGTTTGACACCAAAAGATGAATATGTGATAATAGATCAACATTTCAGCTTTCATTTCCAGGTATTCACATCTGGATATGATACACAACTGAGAATATATAATTTTTTGAAAAGGAACACAACATTTTTAGGCAAGCAAAAGTATTGGAACAGATAGACTTTAAATAAATTAAAGTGAATAAACCGTAATATTTTGTCGTAAATACTTTGCTTGCAATAACTGCATCAAGCCTGTGACCCATTGACATCACAAAACGTTTGCATTCTTCTTTTGTGGTGCTTTTCCAGGCTTTCACCGCAGCCTCATTCAGTTGCTGTTTGTTTTGGGGGGTTACTCCCTTCGGTCTCCTCTTTAGCAGGTAAAATGCATGATCTATAGCGTTTAAGTCTGGAGATTGACTTGGGCAGTCTAAAACCTTCCATTTCTTGCCCCTGATGAACCCTTTGTTGTTTTTGCAGTTTTTTTGGATCATTATCTTGCTGCATGATGGAGCATCTTCCAATCAGTTTGGTTGCATCTTTCTTTAAATTGGCAGACCGAATGTTTCTGTAGACTTCTAAGTTCATTTTGCTGTTGCCATCATGTGTTACTGTGTTGTTGTCAAGATGAACCTTTACCAAAGTGATGGAAAGGCTAAAGTTTGGAGAAAGAAAGGATCTACTCATGATCCCAAACATACAGGCTCATCTGTGAAACACGGTGGAGGCAATGTCATGGCTTGGGCTTGCATGGCTTCTTCTGGGACGGGTTCATTATTCTTCATTGATGATGTAACACATGATGGCAACAGCAAAATTAACTCAGAAGTTTACAGAAACATTTTGTCTGACAATTTAAGGAAAGATGCAACCAAACTGATTGGAAGATCCTTCATCATGCAGCAAGATAATGACCCAAAACACAACAAAGGAGTTAATCAGGGGCAAGAAGTGGAAGGTTTTAGACTGGCTAAGTCAATCACCAGACTTAAACGCTATAGATCATGCATTTTACCTGCTAAAGAGGAGACTTAAGAGAGTAACCCCCTAACACAAACAGCAACTGAATGAGGCTGCGGTGAAAGCCTGTAAAAGCATCACAAAAGAAGAATGCAAAAGTTTGGTGATGTCAATGGGTCACAGGCTTGATGCGGTTATTGCAAGCAAAGGATTTGCGACAAAATAGTACGTTTTATTCACTTGAATTTATTTAAAGTCTATCTGTTCCAATACTTCTGCTCGCCTAAAAATGTGGTGTTTCTTTACAAATAATGATATCTTCTCAGTTGTGTATCGGATCCAGATGTGAATACCTGGAAATGAAAGCTGAAATGTTGAGCTATTGTCTCATATTCATCTTTTGGTGTCAAACCCAAATGTTTCCAGTCTACAGCAAAAATAAGGGAATTGGCCTCATTGTTCCGATACTTATGGAGGGGACTGTAACTTTTTTTTCCTACTGGCCCGCCGGGCCAGTGGATCCGAGTTTTACTGGCCCCTTGTATATTTTCACTGGCCCTGCACACACTTTTTTTTTATTCATAATTTAGTGTCAATAATTATAATACCTGTATTAGAAAAATAAAGAAAAATAACCAGATCTAAAGGGAATATCTATACTGTAACAGTATAGATATTCCCTTTAGATTTGGTTATTTTTCTTTTAGTTAATTATATGAAATGTTGATATTGCTCATACACACAATATAAAACCAGGCAAACATATTGAATTAGAAGCCTACAACTGAAAGTATGTTGAAAGAGTGGGCCAGTATTTTAAAGTCCAGTAGTTTGATGGTTGTTTTTATTCTTGAATTTGGGAGGTTTAATGAATAGTTCACCTGCAGAAGTCATGTTCAAACATTTAAAAAAAATAAGAGATGAAGGTCTGTTCATTCTTTGTGGTGTGGTAGGCTGTTTTTATTACTCTATATGCATTAGGGATGTGAATGTGTCAACCGAATGACCGGTTTTCCACTTGCGCTCAAGTTGACTTTAAAAATAGAATAGAAATCCGAAAATCAGTGGGTTATGCCGTTTTTTTAATGGGAGATTTCACCGTGTATGCGAGCGCGCTGCAGGAGTGTCACTTCTCCATGAAGTGTCAGCTTCACATAAGAGTCCGGTGTGGGACCATTTTTTCAAACTATTGATAAAAAACAATGCAGTGCAAAATATGCAGCATAAGTTAAACGCTCGTCTAAGACTATGACGTTAAATCACTAGAAACACACAATGCCTTCGTCCGATCACAGCAGCGTTTCACCGTGTGATCTCGCCAGCGAGTGAGTGAGCCGCCGCGCAGAAGAACTGTGGTTTGTGGCTAAAATAATAACCGGGGATATTCTCCCCGTTAGCGATTTCAATGGGAAAGACTTCCGCGATCTGATCGAATGTCTCGAGCCTGAAAACACAGTGCCAAACTGCGCGACTATAGGAACTGTACAGTGAGCCGAGTCCCTCCGTTCGTTTCTGTCTACAACCGACACAATCACCGGAGACGCATTCTCAGCGTTTAAATAACGCCTCTCATTTGTATTACCATTGGGGCTTGGATGCAAATACTGTAACATTACGGCGGCAGATAAGGGAAAAGCGCAGTTATCATTTTCTGCACCTCAACCTCTGCTGTGGGAAGAAAGAAAGGGGGCAAAGCAAGTCGATTGATTTGTCGACTCGCAGGCGGACGGTAGGCAGCTCTGCCAACGGAGCGAGAGTGCACCCGGCCGCCTGTCAAAACGCCCACGCATCGGTGGTCCACTGGCCTTTCATTAAAAAATATATTTTATATTAGGTTTATTATATTGAGTCTTAAATAAACACTGCTTTCATTCCGACTCTCAACGCGCATTTCAATGAACCATGATATAGGCCTAGTCTACAAAAATATACTGAACTGTGATTGGCCAGTCACTGGCCCGGGCGGGACAGTGACTGGCCAATCAACTTGCCCTGCATATGATTTTACTGGCCCCGGGCCATCGGGCTATACGTTATGTCGAACCCTGCGGTAATACCTTCATACCTCCAAACCCTAATTGCTGTGCATGGAGACGTGGTGATTGTCTCATCTCAACCTTTGACAACACAGAGCTGTTAGGAGACTGACTGACCTGTGCTCTCCATGGCCGTCCCCAGAGGCTCTTCAGGCTCGTCTGCTTTTGGGCAGTGAGGGGACACACTGCGCTGCTCTGCAAGAACACTGATGGCACACAACAACAAACACTTCATCTACATTGTTGGAAACTTGGTTTTTTTCAGATGTCTTTAAAAAAATCTATAAAGTACATATAGAGTGTTGGGGCTACTTTGTCAGCATGGCTTCGCTAACTAACAAGGAAAGAAGTTGAACTAAAGCTAAGATTTGACTAGGCTGGATTCATAGTTTAATGATCCTAATCAGATCTGCCTGTTCAATCCAAAAATGACGTGATACATTATCGCCACCTACTGGCCTGGCATGATTACGTCAGTGTTTTACCTTTTTATTCTCTTGTATTGTGATGCACTGACAAAAAATAAAAGAAATGTGATTGACGGCTCCACTTGAAACATCTCCGTGTACTGCGGGTGTCCAGACTAATTATGCAGAGCATAGACTTTCAAGGAGCAGCCCTGAAAGCTTCAGTCACATTCTGTCTGGAGACAAATCTGGATTCTTTTATTATCTGGGGCTTGCCAATTTGGGTTCAATTAAGCCTCTTTCACACAGTCAGCCTGTTCCAGCAATTTGCCATTTTTCTGAAAGGGGTCATGTGTGAATGGAAGCCAGAATTGACTTTATGGCATCTGCAGCAGCAATTTGCCTGCTCAACAGTGACATAGTAACATTACAGGGAATATGCAGGAAAGCATGTACCATGTCTTGTGTGAACAGTGAAAATCACTAGTGGTGCAGGGAACACAATGTAATACCAGTAAATTGGTGGGACTATTATACGAGAATGAGGGAATAATAATTAGAGAAGCAATGGTCACATTCAAATCAAAATTCATTTAATTCTTTTTAAGGAAAACGTTTTTTGGAGCTTGTAGTTTCACTACTTAATCACAAAACATGAGGTCGAATTAGCAGCAAGCTACTGCAAAATGTTATGTAAATATATGTTATATTACATGGAGTTCACTACAGTACACAATAATGCAATACATAACCAACACCGTCTGCCATCTGACGGAGTTACACTATACAATTCTAAACAGTTTTCAGGACCAACAAACGAAGATGTTGGTGCATTTAGATCTTCATCTCGAGATTAGGATAGTGAATGGAGGTTTGCTGGTGGATAGTGGACAGTGGTTAACTTACCAACTCATTGTTCCGGACTGGGAAGCAGAATAGAAATCCAGAGTGACTGAAGGCTTGTAGGATTACTCAGGAAATCTCCTTTTTGATCAACAAAATAGAAACGTGTGCAAGTTCCTAAGGCAGGTTATTCAAGCGTTCATTTTCTGTCTTAAGTAGATGGCTCATGCAGTGCTCATTAATATGGAATATGAGTATGCACGACCAAGGATATCGCAGTAAACTCCGAAAATGTTGCTTTATCTACAACTCCGGGAAATATGTTCAGTACAAGGCAGCTTACTAGAGCGTGTTAGAAACGAGTGAGAAGCCTGCAGCACGTGAACTATGGTAGGTAGCTAGAAACATCCCAGTTGTGTCCGGTCAAGATTCTTTCAAAGTAAAGCTAGTTGTGCAAACGTTATGATCGAAAGTGTGCTTCGGAGGTTAGGTTACCTTTTATTTTGAAAGGAACTCCCTTCGTTTTTCCAATATCAATTCAGTGTATTTGACGCAACATGTAGTTCTATTGTAGGCGGGCTGTTCCATTTCGCGCCATTTAGGACGAACCATTGCTTTATAAAATAGGGTGAGGCATGATAGAATGTAAATGGTGTAGTATATTAGAAGTAAAAACGTTAAGCGTGACGCAAAAAAATTGTAAAAGTAAATTAATAATAACGTGAAATAAAAAATAAAAATTGACTACGGAGCATTTTACTTACAGAGAAAACAATGTAACAACACAGGCACCCCTTTAAATAGAAATGTCTGCCACACCTAACTGCTATTTCCCGCGAATGTAGGTAGGTATGTATGCTGCTGCATTCTTTCACATCAGGGAGTAGGCTACAGACAAATGAAATTCCTATGCACTAGCGGTAATACAAAGCATTATTTGTGAAAGTCACAGGCAAAAAAAAAGGCCACAATCAAATAACGCATTGAGTTTTACTTCTAAAAAACTAAATGCATTTCCTCAAAATGACTTGTTTTCCATGGTTTGGAAAAGTAGGCCTATGTGAAGTTGTGAACTCTCTGCTTGTCAGGCCTGTCTGTTTCACATTGTTCCCAGGTAAGTTAGCAGGTTAAAGCTGCAGTGGATAATTTTTTCACTGTAATATTTGGCAAAACTGTCATAATAGCCATTCAGCTATATGTAGGTGAAGTGGTCTGAAAATATTTTTTCATCACTTTGCTCCCCCCTGCCTCTGTGTGCTGCCCCCCAAAATTGCCACCGCTCATGTTAATTTTGACCAATCAGAGCAGGCTCAGATACTTCGTTCTTATTGGCTGTGGGACTGTCCGTTCACTTGGCAACGACGTTGATGCGTCAGTTGCGTGAGCGTTCACGACCCTAGCAGTCTGAAACTACTGTTTGGCCCTACTACGGCAGACAGCGAATAGCAATGTCTTCACCAACGAACTATCTATACTATACTATCTATGCAACGAACCCTCAATTTACCATTCCCCGGATACCAACAACTAACACGGTGGGAGGACAGTGTGTACACAGAGACTGAGAAACACCGAGGAGGAAATGTAGTCGGGCGGCTGTTGCTGTATGAAGCCGAGACGTGTGGAAAGTGAGCCAGGAGAATGGGCTTCCTTTGGCTGTGCTTTAGCTGATAAACCAAGTTAGCACCGGTCGGATAGCATTAGTTAACTCACCCGGTTGACGCGTTAGCCAGAAGCTAGCTCCGCCTGCACAGGGCTCACCTGTCGGGACTCCCGTGGCTCCTCTCCGCACTGTGGCTGGATAGCCTGCGCCGGTGTGCCCCACGAAGCACACCAGTTCGGACTGGTCCGCTGCCACCCTGCCAGCTCTCCTGGACGCTTACCTGCGCTCGCGGATTGCTGTCAATCGCGGAGGACGCCGCCTCCCTGCTACACCGCTACCCGACAGTGTTCACCTGCTGGCCGGCTAGACTGCTGCTAACCCCCGGCGCCGTCCAACTGGCTTCCCCGTCTCCAGCGAAGCTACAACCGGCACGCTCCACTCCGGTTGTGTGCAGCCACCACCTCCATAATGAACCGAAACATAACTGCTAAGTCCGGGGAACTTTCACGAAAAGTACAACGAAGCACCGGTGTTTATCTACGCCGCCTCCCTGCTACACCGCTACCCGACAGTGTTCACCTGCTGGCCGGCTAGACTGCTGCTAACCCCCGGCGCCGTCCAACTGGCTTCCCCGTCTCCAGCGAAGCTACAACCGGCACGCTCCACTCCGGTTGTGTGCAGCCACCACCTCCATAATGAACCGAAACATAACTGCTAAGTCCGGGGAACTTTCACGAAAAGTACAACGAAGCACCGGTGTTTATCTACGCCGCCTCCCTGCTACACCGCTACCCGACAGTGTTCACCTGCTGGCCGGCTAGACTGCTGCTAACCCCCGGCGCCGTCCAACTGGCTTCCCCGTCTCCAGCGAAGCTACAACCGGCACGCTCCACTCCGGTTGTGTGCAGCCACCACCTCCATAATGAACCGAAACATAACTGCTAAGTCCGGGGAACTTTCACGAAAAGTACAACGAAGCACCGGTGTATCTACGCCAGCCACGGTCCCGTCACAGCCAGGTAGGGTAATGTAGACTACTTGCCTTTATTTTGTACTGCCGTGCACACAATGGTGCTGTACATGTGTTTGGTATGGTGCTCCCTTGCTGTTTGTGTGAATCTGCAATGCTGTTTTAAGACTATTTGTTCCGTTCAGTTGCTGTTAATTTGTCTTTTGGCACAATTGTTGGTCGTGTTGTTGCTGTTTTTGTGCGGACATGATCGCTGTTGTGTCGGGTCGGCCAAGGTTGATTAGGGGAATAAATATATCGGGGATGGGGGGGAGACACTAGGTGCGTTGGGTGCAACATGAACGCGCTTAGCTGTCGTTCGGAGGGAGGAGCTGCAGCAGGTAGAGCGTTGCGGAAAACAGCCGTTGGGATCCCAACGGTCCCAACGGCTGAAATTATCCACTGCAGCTTTAACAGGAGGACACATGGATGTTGCTTCCATACAAATATTAAAATCTGAGCTGTTGAATGATTAAAAAACTAATAAGTGCTCCAATCGCCCTGCATCTCCCAAACAGATTGGTAATTAGGACACTTTACCAACTGTGGTAGCCTATCGGAAAGATTTTTTTTTTTTTAAATAATAATAATCTTAACACCAAATACATGTCTGCATGCCATTAACCTGAGGGGGGGCAAACCGGGCAAACTGATTTTATGGGCATGGACTGTTGTAAAAAGTTGTTCACCAGAAATGATGTCTAGGAACTTTAAGGATCACAACCTGGGTGGACAACCTGGTCAACTACCTGCTGGAAAGCTACAGGGGGCGGAAATCTAGCCAATCGGAACCACAGTTTAATGCAAGGGTAAAAATTTAAATGTTTAACTTAAAGATACAATCATGAAACTTTGCCAGTTGATTACTGGCATTAAAACAATTATTATTTGTATTGAAGTTTTTTTTTCTCCAAAATCTTTGAATATGTATGCAAATTTAGCATATTTCACAAATGATGCACACATGCATAGCCTATCTATCTATCTATCTATCTATCTATCTATCTATCTATCTATCTATCTATCTATCTATCTATCTATCTATCTATCTATCTATCTATCTATCTATCTATCTATCTATTATATATATATATATATATATATATATATATATATAAAATAACTTGAGTCATTGGATAAAGCCAGAGTTGAAATCTTTATTGCATTTTGACATTATATAAGTGTGATAAGTTTCTACATAACAAATTTCCTCTGTGAGAAATGGTGTGATAATTTTGGTTTGCTAGTGGTTAAATAAGCATGATTTGATAGTTTTTTTTCAAAACTCTGAACCAAACATCTCAACTTCTACAGCACTTATACATCAACTAAACTTTCCAGAATAATTCTTGGAGCTATTCTGATGGTTATTGATGAAGGATTCTTTCATATGTTGTTCATTGTCTGATTTATGAGATATTTTCTTCTTCCAAACGTGCTGAAACTGCACTTTTAAGACCTGTACATAGTATTTTTTTTATTTATAAAATGAAAAAAGGCTGTATCCCAAATCTGTTCTGTTTGGACACTAACATGTTGTAAAAATGCATTAAAAATTTTAACTCTGGCTTTATCCAATATCTAGATTTTTGGTTTTTAAAGATATGCAATGTGCATAACTTTTGAAATATGCAACATTTTCATATATTTAAACATTTTGTCAAAAAAAACTTCTACACAAAAAATCATTGTGTCAATGTCAGTAATCAACGGGCAAAGTTTCATGATGATATCTATAAGTTAAAAAAAATCCATTTTACCCTCACCAACCCTTTATAGGGCAAGGAACCGTATATGGTAACTTAAGTAGACTTCATTAAAAGCCACACCACAGGCCTCTACGGATTCTCTTTTTGCATAGGAAATTTCCTTTCCTAACGAGATGACCCGGAAGTACCTGGCAGATAGGAGGTTCGAATTCTCAAAATGCTTAGGAAAGGAGCCTCGATGCATCCTTTAACCCTCCTTTAGCATAGGTTACTCCAATGGACATACAGTATACAGAGATGGACACCGGATTGAAACATGGCGCCCATTTGTTCCTATGAAAGCTGCTCATTGGCGCAGAGAAGCAACAAGGAAGCGTCCATACGGCTTTCATGCGGCCCGGAAGCATGACGTAGCGGCATTATGGACTTTTCAAGAAAGAGGGCGGAAAGCATAGCGGACTGGTAGCGCAGAACATTTTTGCGGAGAAACAATCTTGTTCGCCGCTTGTATTGTAGTGGACGGGGATATCTGCCTCCGGGCCGCATGAAAATAGGCTCCTCCCACAGCCCATTGATACCATGCGATACCGGCTTGGCCACATGTCCATGCTGGCTGCTCGGAGAAGGCAGAATCCTGAGAATCCAACATACGCCATGGGTCTAACCTGCTCGGGAGGTGGTTAGACCTACTCTGAGTTTGTTTTCACTTTACGCTGCAGCTCCGACTGAAGAAAGTGTATCACTGCCACAACGCGACCCAGTACAGTTTGAAGCAAAATCATTCCATAGAAATCTCCATCGGGATGTTTTTATGATTTCCTGATGATTTTTGTTTAATCGATAATTTATCTGATCAGCAGCATAGTTCTCAGCCCTCGTGCCGTTCATATGCGGCCACCTTACACATCGTGACATGCTTTACATTCAGATTAATAAACCTATTGTATTGTATGTATCTCATTATTTATTGTGTTATTAACATGAGTTTTTTAACGTCTGTGCCACTGAACATAGGCTATTTATGTCAGGTTGAAATGTAATTCTGCGGCTGCACGCGATCGTTACTGTTCACTTGCGTGATCACAAAGTGACAGACGAGCCTCGTTAAATAGCCCAATATGAATATAGAAATTATATACTAATTTAAACTGTGATCACTAGAGGACAAGGGATCTGGTAATAAATCAATCAGGATCTACGATGGAAACTGTCACCTTAGCCTATGTGTCAGACGTTAAAGAGGACCTATGATACTTTTCGACTTTTATGACCTATAAACGTTGTTATAATGATTTATAGTCATGTTTAACCATACTAGAGTATCAAGTAATTACGTACATGCATTTCGACGTATTCCCTGCTGACCGTCTGGGGTGGCTATGCAGAGCACTAAAAACTATGGCAGCCGGTCGAGCAGAACTTGTTCAAATTTCCGGGTTGTGTCTGTCACGCTGGGGTTGTTTCTGTCATGTTTGCCGCTCAGGCAAGCTCCGGCTGCATGCCCCCAACTTCCTTAAAATTTCCCGCTGCTGGAAGGAAGGTAACCAATCACAACGGAGTGGGGTTTGCAGCAGGGGGGGGGAGGGGCGGAGAAGCTCAAAGCAGTGTGTAGAGAGAGACTGCTGTGCTCGCTAGGGTAAGAGGAAGAGTGTCCCGAAAATCTACATAGTTTTTTGTGATGTGATTCGTGTCAGGTTGCTCTATAGCAGTTTTTAACAAGAAATGAAGACCAGAAAAGTAGTATAATAGGATCTCTTTAATGTCTTTCACTCCCCATTTAAAAGAAACAACAGTCTGTTTACTGCACAGTAGGCTGTTATAGCTTGCCTACATAATATACAGCGAATATAAAACACTGTCAGCAATGCTGTGCAGCAGCAGCTTAATAATTTTGCTGCTGCTGATATGTGTAACTTAGTTCTTAAAATAGATTGCTTCTCATACGGAAGCAATGATGCTCTTGACAAAAAATGTTTGCACCGTTTGTTTCTGAATTGCCGAGGTGATTAGATCAGAGTTATGAGACAATATCCCCGTTAATTCTTCTCCATAAACTCATTCGTTAATATTTCTTACTCTAGTGGGAGGAGCGGAGACGTTTTTTTTTTTTTTGAGAAGTGGAGAAGTGGGAGGATCACGCATTTGTTTCTCCTGTTTCCATGGTGAATCATGTTATCAGCGATCCATTGACGATGGCTTTTACGCACACGCTCAACCCAGAGTGAACACGCTCAGAGTTGATTGACCCAACGCTGATCCACTGTTCTGAAACTGATAACCCAGAGTTGCTCATCAACCCTGCGCTCTGAGTTGACCAACTCAGAGCGCAGGATTAAACTCAGAGTATGTAAAACCAGCTACCTGAAACAGGCCTCTGGGGACCTGGTTACTCCTGACCAACCTATGCGAAAGGAAAGGAGATATTGGTATTCCATAATCCTTTACGGCGGCAAGATTTAAAGGTGCAGTGACAGCAGTGTGTAATATGACATCATCAAGAAAGTTCTAGAATGCAACGCTCCCTGAGTAACCCCACCCCTTTCGAATAATAACAGAAGCTACAGTGGCCTTCAAGGACAAGAACAATTCTAAATTTTAAACAATGCACCTGATGACATTCCAACTATGACGCTTCCAAAATGGAGGCGCCCATGCCTTGGTCCAGGGTATGGAGAAATACGGAGATATAAGAGATCCTTTCTAAGGGGGAAAAAAAAATCTAAAAAAAAATTCAGCTATTATGCACTAAATTAAACGTACTTATGGATATTATAATTATTTTCTACCAAGTCTTCTATGAAAAAAATCCCAATATTCTACACATTGCAGGTTTAAAGCAACAGGCCACTGCTGGAGTTTACCGACTCTACACGATACGAACGAGAGGTAAAACCATAGATAGGGTAAAACAGAAGAGAGGAGAGAGAAGAGAGGAAGATTTAACTCGGCTAAAACAAAATACCCCCCCCTCCCCAATAAAGATAATAAAGAACTCATAAAATACCAACATCATAAAAGTTATTTTCGGAGCACATCATTTACACCATAAGAAAATAAAATGCCAACTTCACATTTAATGAAGATTACTGGGGACAGTTCATTTCAACATCAAGTGTAGCCTCTTTTTTTCACATGTGAATTGGGATTCAAGTGGCCTTAAATATTCCCCTTGGCCAAGTCCGATCTAAGTGATTCTCACTCTGTTGGCGACGACCTCATTAAAATCGACATGAAAAGAACGCATGGATCAAACGAGCGCTTGATGTAGTCCATTTTCTGAAAATAGTGTAGTTTCACGCTAGTGACTCACGTCGGCAATACTCGGTCGCGCAATGACGTCGGTTAGGAAAAGTGGAGTCGAATTCATTTGAAACAGTGCTGTCTTTTCCTATGTTGGAAAGGAAGCACCTTTCATCTCTCCTTGACCCGATGACGTTTAGGGTTAAGGCAGAGGAAAGGAGGCTTAAAGGTTAGCAGATTTGACTATTCGGAGAGGCCCCAGGCCTCGCCTTTAGGAAAGAAAACCTATTTATTTCTCCCAGCCAATGAGAAGAGACCAGGCTATGTTACAGTTAGTCATGTGAACATATGACCAATTGGCTGTTTTTTAGAGCATCTCAAACTTCCTCTTGCCGCGAAAGTCCATGCAGTACCATGATCGGCCTGTACAAGCTTCCATACTCACAGGGCTAACATGAAAACTAACAAAGGTAAGTTGATGAAACTCACATATTATGGTTGAATAGTTGTGTGAGCTGTTGAGATAGGGGTTGTTTGTGTAGTCTTTGTAGACATTTGTAAAATGTTGGCATGAAAAATAGAGCCACCATATTTGAAAATACGCCCGGTTCACCTATGTGACCATATGTCCATATTAAGACATACGCCCGATGGGTATAGTAAGCAATATGTGTTTACTTTTTAACAAATAACGCATTACAACGTAGGACAATAGTCTTTAATAGTGCATTGGATGTTGGAGTGAGACATTTTTTAGAAGTTTTTAGAAATGTTCTAGCTATAGATAGTGAAATGTGTTAGCCTGGCATTCCCAGACCTGCCACTAGGCGCTGGCAAATTAAATTTGCTGCGCCTGTTGGTCTGGACACTCTCCATTGAAGCTTTTTCAGAAAGTCCAGAAATCCTGACTCACGTTTCAATTGGTTCTATCTAATATGGGCGGGCCAGAGCCCTTTGTATGGTGCTCTGGGGCGGACGTAACCAGATGACGACAGTGACGTGCACCCGCCGTCGAAGCCGTGATAGTAAACATCAAAGATGGCTGCGGATATGTAGTTTGAGTTTGAGACTGCTTTGGCCTCGACCCTTTACGATTTGGAAGACGGCACTCAAATCTTTCATTAGCAAGTAAGTGGAATGTTCTGTTTTGCCGACCGACCACGGCAAAAGTTTATAATTTAACAGTTGAACAGCTGTTCGCTAAACGAACGGGGCTTAATACGTGCAGTGGCATTTGAAATGCACGAGTTGGAAATTACTATTGATCGTGGCCAGACCCTCTATCGTTCAAGATATCAGGGTCTGGATTTCCAGGCTAGAAATGTGTGGGATTTCTTTCTTTCAAAGGTTTTTTTATTAAATGTTTGTAACAAAGAAATTGTAGCACGATTAGTACAAATTTTTTCCCCTTTTTTTCCCCGAACATACCCCACCCACATCCCACCCTCACACCCAACAACACGAAATATACACTACAAGAAACAAAAATAAACAATCAATATGAAAAAAAAAAAAAAAAAAAAAAAAAAAAAAAAACATAAAGAAATAAAATTAAATCAAATAAAAAAGGGGGGGGGGGGAGTAGCTACTCTTCTATAGTTATTATTGTTTTTTTTAAATAATTTAGGAAGGGGCGCCAAATTCGGTCAAATTTATTCTCGGATCCCTGGGTTGTGTAACGTATTTTCTCTAAATTCATACATGCCATAATGTCTCGAATCCAATGTGAGTGGGAAGGAGGAGCAGGATCTTTCCACTTGAGTAGGATAGCCCTGCGAGCAAGTAGTGAGGTGAAGGCCAGTACTCTCAGCTTCACTTTAGGTAAGCCTGAATTTGGTGCAATGCCAAAAATTGCAGTGAAAGGGTTCGGCTTAATTTGATGCTGAAGTACTTCAGAAATTGTTTGGAAAACTGATGTCCAGAACTGAGTCAAGGTGGGACACAACCAGTACATGTGAAAGAGTGATGCCGGTGCGCTCTTACAGCTGTCACAGGTCGGGTCTACATCGGGGAACATACGAGCTAATTTAGTTTTAGATATGTGGATACGATGTACTACTTTAAATTGCACAAGAGCGTGTCGGGCGCACATGGAGGTAGAGTGTATCCGATCCAGGACTGAATCCCACATGTGATCTGTGAAGGCAGAGCCTAGGTCCTGCTCCCACAGGGTTCTTATAGCTGCTAAAGAGGGGCTATGCAACTTTGAAATAAGGTTGAAAAACACAGAAATTGAGCCTTTTAATGTAGGGTTTACAGAAAGAAACAAATCAACATGATTGGCTGGCGGTTTATAAGGGAATTGGGGAATTAACTTCTGCGTAAAATGCCTGATTTGCAGAAATCGGAAAAAATTGTTCTTTTCGATACCAAAATGTTTTGTCAATTGGGAAAAACTAGCAAATAGATCATTAATAAATAAATCACCGATGCATTTTAAGCCTTTTTTATGCCAGATCTTGAATGCACCATCCACCGTCGAGGGAATAAATAAATGATTAGCTGCAATTGGGCTGAAAAGTGAAAAATTCTGCATTCCAAAATTCTTCCTAAATTGGGTCCAGATTCGAAGGGAGTGCTTAATCACGGGATTACTATTGGGAATAGCCGAAGAGAGTGGAAGTGCGGCGCTTAAGAGGGCAGATAGAGACAATGGGCTAACAGCGCTGGACTCCATTGTTACCCAAACTGGGGCTGAGTCATCAAGGTGAAAATGCACCCAATACACTAAAGAACGGATATTAGCAGCCCAGTAATAGTATTGGAAATTAGGGAGGGCCATTCCGCCTGTTTGTTTTGGTCTTTGAAGAAATGCTTTCCTTAACCGAGGGTGTTTACCATTCCAAATATAATTTATCATTAAAGAGTCAAGGGCCTGAAAAAAGGATTTGGGGAGAAAGATGGGGAGACACTGGAATAGATATAGGAACTTTGGGAGTAATGTCATTTTGATTGAATTTATTCTACCTATGAGAGAGAAAGCCAGAGGAGACCACTTCGATAATATTTGCTTCGCCTGATCCAATAATTTGAGGAAGTTCGATTTAAATAGGTTTTTAAAATTTCTGGTAAAACATACCCCAAGGTAACTCAGATGGTCTGTCACCACTTTGAGTGGGAGAGCTGTATAATCAAGTTTAAGAGCTTCTTTATTAATCGGAAAGAGTTCGCTCTTGCTCAAGTTAAGTTTATAGCCAGAAAACTGACTAAAGACCTCCAACACAGAAAGTGCCTCCGGTAAAGAGGTGGCTGGCTTGGCGACAAACAAAAGTAAGTCATCGGCGTATAATGATACCTTATGTTCAATTCCTCCTCTCCATATCCCTGAATCTGTTTGTTACCTCTGATGGCAATCGCAAGTGGTTCGATTGCAATAGCAAAAAGGAGCGGGCTCAAAGGACAACCCTGTCGGGTCCCACGGTGCAGATCAAAACTACTTGAGTAACGGCCGTTTGTTAATACTGAGGCAGAAGGGCATGCATATAATAATTTAACCCAAGAAGTGAAAACAGGACCCAAACCGAATTTCTCAAGGGTGAAAAACAAATAATTCCATTCTACTCTATCAAATGCTTTTTCAGCATCCATAGAAGCGAGGCATTCTGATTCAATATTTTTGGGGGAATATAAAATGTTCATTAGTCGGCGGATATTATAAAATGATTGGCGTCCCTTTATAAACCCAGTTTGGTCGGGGGATATGATAGAGGGGAGAACATCCTCCAATCTGTGGGCGAGAATTTTAGCAAGTATCTTCACATCCGTATTTAATAGTGAAATTGGTCGGTATGATGCACAATCTAGAGGATCTTTATCCTTTTTTAACAACAGGGAAATACAGGCCTGGTAGAACGAAGGCGGGAGTTTACCTGAGTCAAATGAGTCTGAGAATACTGAACATAAAAAAGGCGATAATTCGGCTGAAAATTTCTTAAAAAAGTCAGATGGAAGTCCGTCTGGACCAGGAGATTTGCCTGATTGCATAGATGTTATTGCTGCAATAATTTCCCTCTGAGTAATAGGTGCCTCAAGGCTATGTCTCAGGTCTTGAGAAAGGGAAGGCATGTTTAGGTTACTGAAAAAGCTTTCCATCACCGTTGCGTCTACTGTACAATCAGAACTATACAAATTTGAATAGAATGTTTTGAACTTTTCGTTTATCAATTTCTGATCTGATGTTGTACACCCACTGTCTGTCCGTGTTCCAGGGATGAGTTGCTTCGCTCTAAATCCGCGCAGTTGATTGGCCAGGAGTTTACCAATCTTGTCACCATGCTCGTAAAAAGTACTTCTGCTCCTAAGCAACTGGTCTGCAACCTGACGAGAGGAGAGAAGGTTGAATTCTGTCTGAAGTTTTAAACGTTCTTTGTAAAGTTCAGATGAAGGTGAATTAGCATACTGTCTGTCTATGTTCAGAATCTGATCAGCTATTTCAGTTTGTTTCTGTTTTGTACACTTATTTTTGTATGCTGCAAATGATATAATTTCACCTCTCAAATAGGCTTTCAGGGCTTCCCAAATTGTTGCATTGGACACATCTGGTGTTTTATTTATACTCAAAAAAGTTTTAATATGTGTAGAGATGTGTGAAAGAAAACTCTCATCTGTGAGCAACAATGGATCCAGTCTCCACTGCCTTCTTGTATACTCAACGTCAGAGAAAGCCAGTTGAAGGAGCAGAGGAGCATGATCTGAGATCACAATACTTTCATAACTGCATGACTTTAGGTCTGACATCAATGAATTATCAACAAAAAAATAATCAATTCGGGTGTAAGTGTGGTGGACATGTGAAAAGAATGAATATTCTCTTCCTGTGGGGTATAAAAACCTGTATGAATCAGAGAGGCTATAATCAGCAAGGAATGATTTGATATAACCTGCAGATCTGCTAAGAGTGGCAGGTTTGGGGGAAGAGCGATCTAAGACTGGATCTAGATAACAATTAAAATCCCCACCAAGAATAAGAGAATGGGAATTGAGATCGGGGAGTTGAGAAAAAAATCTCTTAAAGAATTCTACATCATCGACGTTAGGCGCGTAGACGTTGGCCAAGATGACTGACTTATTGTAAAGTTTGCCTGAAACAATAATAAAACGTCCGTTTTTGTCTGATATAATGTTTGAGGACTCGAAAGGAATATTACTATCAATAAGGATAGCTGCGCCCCTGGCCTTAGCCCTGAAATTAGAGTGAAAAAATTGTCCACGCCAGCATTTACTTAGTCGCCCATGGTCAGAGTCATGTAAGTGGGTTTCTTGAAGGAAAACTATTCCAGCCCTGAGCCGTTTTAGGTGGGTTAAGACCTTACCCCTTTTCACTTGGTGATTTAGCCCCTTGACATTCCAACTAATTAAATTAAGATTGCCCTTCATCTAGCTCAGTTATAGTGAGAGTAAAAAGAGTTGCTCCGATAACAAAAAGAGTAGCAAAATACAGAGGAAAGAAAAAAAAAAAACACACAAAAAAAAGGAAAACACAGATAACTGAAAACACAGCAGGTGATAACCCATCTGCTAAACCCCCAGTTGACACCACCCCATCCCACCGGAACCCACCCCATATATTGCTTTAAACAGCAAACCCCGAAAGACCCTTACTAGTCTCACAACAAACATTCCAAGCCTTAACTTTCTAGCCTGTGCTAGCTTCCCACATAAGTCTTGTACAATTCACCCCATAACAGCTAGTAACACTATGAACAATTCAGCAAACTGTCAAAATGACAACACACGAAACAAACATACCGTGCTCAACCAACAGATTCGAAATACAAGAAAAAAAGAACAAGGCGTGAGTTAGACAATCTGTCCAAATGGCAAAAAAATAAAAATAAAAATAAAATAAACAGACACGCTTATCTAGCCGTTTTAAAATAGAGATACAAATTAAAAAAAAGCGAATGAGCTAGACAATGCGTCAAAATGACAAGCAACAAAAATGTCACGTTCACCCAGCCAATTTACTCATTTAAAAAATGAAAAATAAATGCGTATAGTACCAACAGTCTGAGAGTTTGGCTGGGGATATGAAAAGAGCATTTGTCCACATTGTATACTCACAGCAGGCAATCGTATTTACTACGGACTCACACCCAGTGTAGATATGTAGTTGGATGCTTCAGAGACAGACCGCAGCCACTTTCTCTCGCCGCTCTGGAGAGTAATGCGAAGCCTCGCAGGGAAGAGGAGAGAGGGACGGAGTCCGCGCTGATAAAGCTCAGTCATGACCCGCTTGTATTCAGCCCGCTGCTTCACGACCTCCGCGCTGTAGTCCTCGTAGAACCGGAGCTTGTGGCCGTGGTACTCCAGCTCGCCCTGTTTACGTGCCTCCCTCATGATCAGGTCTTTGGTCTGGTATCGGTGAAAGCGGATAACGACGGATCGCGGCCTCTCATGCGGGCCCGGTTTGGGTGCCAGAGTGCGGTGAGCTCTGTCCAGTTCCGGGGGAGAAGGGAGAACTTGACCACCAAACACTTCGACGAGGAGCCCGGAGAAAAAGGCGGTGGGGCGCGCACCCTCAAGTGACTCTGGTAAGCCCACGATGCGAACGTTTTGTCTCCTGCTCCTCCCTTCCAAATCCGATAGTTTAGCTTTCAACAGAGTGTTATCTTCCTGCAGTGAGGAGCACGTAGCCTCAAGTTGCTCCAGGCGTCCGCAAACAGTTTCTGCATTTCCTCGAGATCGGTTATACGTTTCCCCTGGCTTGAGACCACGGCCTGGATGCTGTCCAGCTTAGCGTCCATGCTTGCGAAAGATGATTTAAACTCAGCGGCTATCGCTGCTCTATGCTGTTCAAGCAGGTCCGAAATGGAAGCCATTGAGCTAGCACCAACGTCCATGCTAACCACGCTGTCCGAAGACCTATCTGACTCTGCCGAATCTCTTTTTGCGTTTTTCTTGCTTCTAGGCATTTCTCCAAAACAGTATCAGTGTTACCGGCAACACAAGCACAACAAAAATCGACGAAAATGGGGTTTAATCAGTTAGGTCTGAAATATTTTGTGGGAGCTCTAGAGCGATCGTGCCTACCCCATGCTCTGTAACCCGGAAGTCCAATGTGTGGGATTTCTGACAGTTTTGAGACCTTACAACAGTTTGTATAATACTTATATGGCATATGTTGGTATTTATTTTTGCTGTGAGCAGTATTACTGCTAAAATTGATATACAGTAGTTATTAAATATTTGTGATCTATTTAGTTTTTCTGATTGAATTATGCGAAGAAAGTAGTGGTATCACCATTACTTATGCTATTTTTCACTTAGGGGAGAACGGGGGAATCTGAGGCATCGGGTAATGTGAGCCACCCCCTACATATAAAAACCATGTGATGATATTAGCTAAAGATTAGCCTGAAATGCTGAGAGAGTTAGTTTTTTCTCAAATTGTGGTGGTGGGGGAAAGTGAGCCAAATGCTGTGGGGGAAAGTGAGACACTGTCTCACTTTCCCCCACCATGAGGCACAAGTTAAGTTTAGTCTTAAACATATTTTAATGTAATATTACATAACATATGTTTTATTTTAATGTCATACACATTGTAGAAAAGCCATCATGCCAAGGAAATACACCAGGAAGATGACCTGGGGCAACCACACGGAAAGAGCACCTTCTCATCTTTCCCTGTAACCTTCAGGGCTGGAATGTAGAGTAGGCCTAATTGTAGAGTATGACAGGCTGATGTTATAATCCAGTTGGGTCTTCTCCTGTGTTCTGAGTCCAAGGCTGTTCTAGCTGGTTCTGATGTTCCTATGCTTTGACCCCCAGACACAAGTTGGCTCCAAGGGTCCTGTGTTCTGACCCCCAGACTGTGTTCTAATCTAACTGGTTCTATCTGTCATTTGAATCTTATTAAAACCTTTTGAATTATAATATGTTGTTTTTGATTTTGTTCAGAGTTACTTTCAAGTGTTTAGAAAATTTGCTCTGCTTAATTGACCAAACCCCATCATTCTTTTACTAGTCCGACATTAGTTCTGGAATGTGTGGCTAGCTTTCAGGATTCTAACTGTTACAATATGTGTTGATATGGTAGTTTCAGAGTGGAAAAGGTAAGTGGATCAGTTTACCCCCAGCTGGTTCACTTTACCCCCTTGATTTTTCTGGTCTGTCTCAGTTTACCCCACAGCTGGGGTAAAGTGAGCCACATGACAACTTTTTTTTAAACAATCATATTTTCACTGCCCTTTGTCTTGAAAAAATTCTGCTAATGCCCATTTCGAGGAAACATCCTGAATTAATGGAAAATGTGTAAATTTGAGTGATAAATCATTTTAGCTCGTTTAGAGGGGAGCAAATGTAAAAAGTGGTTCAGATTACCCCGTTCTCCCCTATATATATTTTCAATTTATGTCAATCATATTATTTATCTACAATTTAAACATCAATACTCTTTGTTTTCAAGTAGATCTACACTTCACTGACTGTTTTCCTTAAAAAAGAACACAAAGTGGGCTTGATATTGACTCAAAAACTCTCTTGTCTTTAGCAGCTCTCTACAATTGCAATTGATGACACCCTCATCCTCACACATGCTGGGGTTATCTAGACGTGGGACTGCTAGGCTCTTTTTGTGGATGGCCTGTCACTTAAGAAATTCAGGATCCATGTGTTCAGGAGTGCCAGCAGCCAGAAGGGAGTCACATTTTGCCCCTGAGGGAGCTCAGCATCTCTAGGCAGCCTCAGCACCTGTGTTGGTGTCTCCGGGCCTGTCCATCCATGCCCCTGTCTACACTTAATGCCAGACCTGGAAGTACTGCAGCAGTAGGGGCGAAATCTTGAGATCAAATGTAATCTTGAGGTCACCTTTGCCTCAATGTGATCGCTACTGCTTCATCAATTACAATGAAGCAGCTGCCTAAATGACTGGACTGGACATTGCTACGTACATACTTGTGACAAGTGCTAGTATCCTAAATATATGTTCCTTAATGTTGTATGTGTTTTTATCAGTAAATAAATGTTCCTTTACTTTATGTGTGTATTTTCTTGTATTTTCTATACAAATATATACCCCATTTCTCGCCTACACAAACTCGCATACACAACTGTCACTTGTTAGTTCTCTTGTTGCATCATGCTGATCTGAATGCACACAGGAGCTGTTTCTGGCACCAGAACCAAAGAAAGCAACAAAAACCAGACAATCTCCTCTTTATCCATGCCATTTCAGGCTGTGATTCTACGTCTCATCTATTTGGCTTAGGAAAGGGAATGGCACTGAAAAAAGTAAAGAATGACACTAGCTTTCTCGAACAAGCTAAGGTGTGAACACCAGTCACTGGAAAATGTGCGAAAAGGCATAATCATTGCAGCAGGTGAAAAAGCTCTAGTATCACTGTATGGGGGCGAAAAAGATGAATCACTGGATATGCTGAGATACAGGCCATTCTGTGATAAAGTAACTCATCTCCAGTGGAACCTCAAACTCTCCCTCCAACTTCAGCTGCAAAGTTCCATAGTCTTCGGGTCTTTTACCAAATGATGGACCCAAAAGACTGGGGGTGGCATGTTTTGGAGTAGAGATTTAGGCCAATAATGACAATAAACCTGCAGCACCATCAGAAATACTAGATGTAGTCCGCTGTAGTTGCAAGAAAGACTGCAGCACAAATAAATGCACATGCAAAAAACATGGATTCTTTTGCACTGCCATTTGCGGAGAATGTTGTGGTATAGCTGAACAAACTCACAGTTGCCTGATTTATCAGATGAATATGACCCAGAGGGGAAGAACTAAGCAAAGAACAAACCAGGAACTGATATAGGGGGTGTCAGAACCAAGAGCCACAGAGAAGGGGTCGAGGATCCAGGCTGGATTTTAAAAAAAAAACATAAAAAAAACTCATGTGCATATTCAAATTCATTTCAAAAGAAACTTGTAATACAAAAAAAGTTCATTTTCATGTATACTTTTACTATGTAAAGTTGTATTGTGGTAGGAGTAAAGGAAAAAAATTAAGCCTATTTGGGTTTATTTTGGGCATGTTCGATTAGTGTAGGGCAGGGGTGGCCACTAGGTCGATCGCGATCGACCGGTCGATCGCGAGGGTAGTGTGGGTCGATCGCGTGGCATTCTTTAAAAAAAAAAAAAAAAAAAAAAAAAAAAATTATTTAATTTTTTTTTTTTTTTTTTTTTTTTTTTTTACTATGAAAGAGCAAACGAGCCGTGCGAGCATGCGCCGACGTTCGGTGGAGGGAGAGAGGACACCACTTTCTAATTTGACATACAGTACATATCAGTTTGTTAGCCAGTGAGCTAACCACAGCTAATCCAAGTCAAGGAAGTGGAGAGGCTTCTACACTGTGACAAATTCTACTTTGTAAAATACAGCCAGAGAGAGGAAGACTGTTCAGACAAACAGACCACCACATATTCTAGTGGGGCAGAAGTGATCATTGAGAAGGATTTTTTTTGTATGACTCTATAAGTCTGCCTTTAAGATAAACCTATGCATTTGTGTATATTTCTTGCTCTTTTAAATTAGAATTGCTTAAGCCAGTGATTTTCAAACGCGGGGTTATGGCAGGGGGGCGCGGATGAATATGTGAGTTTGTGTTTTTTATATTAAGATCACGGCATAGCTGGACAAGAGTTCTTCTGCTTCATTCCTCTCACTGCATTTAAATGCATTCATTATATTACAGAGAAATAGGTCTCGTTAAAGAAAAAGAGCACCAAGCCCAACCCAGAGGACCCTGCATGCATTTTTTAATTTTTTTATTAATATTTTTATGGAAAATCCATGTGTCTTTCTTCAATTGCTTCTAATTCATCAGACCCAGTGTCTCCAAATTATTTGTTCACACAAAATTCCTCATATTTAGCCTCTTAATTTTCCTCTCAAAGTGCACCAGATTCATGCATTTCACTTTAAAAAGGTGAAAAAAAATCTCCCGGGGGGGCATGCCCCCGGACCCCCCTAGGAGGGTCTGGTTCTCTGCTGGCTACTATTTTCCTCCAGCAGGATATTGGAGGTACTAGCGTGGCACTGGATGTGTGAATGACATTTAACTAGGCAATAATTTGGGCAAGTCTGTCTGCCTATCTTTCTCACTCCGCTGATATTTATTGGAGACTTTGGTTGTATGGAGCAGTTTTTTCTTTTCTACACTGGAAAATACCTTTAGGCTGCAATTCTGCAGACATGTTTCCTCTTAACTGAGAACCGTACCGTACAGAACAGAACCGTGACTTAAAAACCGAGGTACGTACCGAACCGTGACTTTTGACCCCTAATAGTAGGTGGTAGCTCACTTTGACTTGGTCATTTTAAAAGTAGCTCACAAGCTGAAAAACAGTGGCCACCCCTGGTGTAGGGGAAAGTGGGGTGAGTTGTGCAACTTTTTACTCAAAGTGATTTTAAAGTGAGACCTTGACAGTTATGTCTCCAACTCAACTATGTACATATATTTCAGGATGTTGTGCATCCCTGGCAATAAAAACTTTGGATCTGG
>JAOPFK010000509.1:0-7500 GCA_026122265.1 Ammodytes dubius
GAGACAGACAGGGTAATGGTGCATAACTTAAACATAGGCGTGGCTGTCCGAGTGGTCTGTTGCGATATCTACATCTCAGTTTCAGTCACAAACAAACATGCAGTATATCCAATTACACTTATAAGTCTATATAAAACAATGGTTAAGTAAGCATTTCAATATATGAGTTCAGAGATATGTCATATGCAATATCTCCCACAACACTTCACTCTTTTTATCATATTATGATAACATAAAAGAAAGCAAACCACAGTAAGGCAAAATACACACTAGGGGAGAAAAAATTTAAACCCCAAAACAGTCAAAAGGTAAGGCAAAAGGAATAACAGGGAATAATAAAAACCTCGTAAGGAAAAAATATAAACCCAGGACAGGCCAATAATCAAAGGATAAGGCCAAAATATCAAGAAGTGAGTTTAATGTGAAAAAACCTCAAATAGAATTCTAAAGAGGAAAAACATTAAACCAAAAAAACAAAACAAACAAAAGGCAAAACAAAACAATCCCAGAACAGTAAGAAAGGAATCCATTACAGAGAGTCGCCCATGTGGAAGTACTCAAAGCAGTCAGCAGAAGGGGGGTCAATAGGGTCAAGGCACTCGGCAAAGGGGGGAACCCAAATTTCGAGGGGGATTGGTTCAACCAGGTTGCCGCTTGGCATTGTTAAGGTGGAGTGACTAATACAACATTTTAGAATGGCCTTGATGAGACAAAAGAAAATGGAGAACAACACGATAAGGCAAAAAAGTCCTAGAATGCCTGTAAAGTTCAAAAAACCCCAAGGGTAGCAGAAAGGCACGGACAAGCAGCAAAAGCCACCACTGGAGGCAAAAATCAAGTTCATCGCCATCCGAATAAGGACAAACCTTCGCTTAAGGTCATCTGCCAGGGTGTAGGGAAAAGGGGAGCTGTGGAGGATGTGGGGAGCTGATGGCAAATCCAGTCATCAGGGTGGTGGCTGCGCAGTCGGAGGAGTGGGAGGGGTTGGGGTTGTTGGTAGGGAGGGGGGGGGGGTTGTGGAGCGGGGAGGGGGGAGGGGGGAGGGGGGGGCAGACATTTCCATCAGGTCTGAAAGCATGGAGGGCGCACACTGTGCACCCTCGACAGCGATGAGGGTCCTGTAGACAGACAATAGGAAAGCGGTGTTTCACATCTGGGGGGGGGGGGGGGCGCAGGCCAGACACATCAAGATTAAAGCCCAAAGCGAGGTAGGGCGTCGTCTGGCTCTCCATGGAGCGAGGTGGTTTGGCCGTCCTCTTCTTCGTCGTGGCTGGTTTCCCTCTGACGTCGTCTGGTTCAAGCTGGTGGCAGTAGTCCTCTCGTGGTTGATTCTCTCGATCCGTCGGCAGTAGGCGGCAGTGACTGGCAAGGTAGGGACTCCTTCACCTGTTGAGAGCAGAAAGAGAGGACAGGGGAGTGACCGTGACAGTGACATTTGACAGTGACAGTTTGACAGCAGGCGTGATCACATATGTGCCCTGCAACTTCTTAGGGTAGGAAAAAATAGCGTCAAAGGGTTGTCACTAATGTGTGTGTCGGATGCAGAAATCACCGTGAAGCCAACTTGGCCTTGCTCTGAGGCCGGATGCCGTGAAGCAGAGTCTACCCCCAAAGCTCCAGGTTTGGATGGGACAGTGTAGGCTTTTCCAGAACAGGACAGGACAGGGGGAAACACTGCTGCATACACTGTGACGCATAGAGGAGAGAAGGATATTGTTCAAATATAATCAAAGAGACAGCGACATGAGGTATCAATATTGCAAATTGAGAAAAGGCCCACTAAATTAGTTTAAAAAGGAAAGAAGATAACACATATAGCAGAAAGTCAAAACCATAAAGAACAACAATGTTGACTTGTCAAATAAACAAAGTGATCTTACCTTTTGGATGCAGTCATCAAGCAAAACGTAACCATACTAAAACTTACCGATTGGACCTGCAAGGCCAACAATGTAAAACTGTGGTGAAACATCAACAAGTTTGCAGCAAATAAAACAAAACAAATTGCAAAGTTAGTTGTGTTAAAATGAGTTGTGATAGGATTTAGGAAAACCACAGAATGCGAGAAACAGTAAAAAGAAAACATAAAAGAAACCAGGTATGGGAAAAGAATGAGATAAGCATATTTCCAGGGAAATATACAGCACCTAAGAGTCTGGAAGCAAAAATGAAGTTAGTAGCAAAACAAGAAACAAGTTTAAGTAAAACTTAAACGATCGCTGCGCGCAATAAATCAACTGAAATGCACACCCAAGTGCACAGAGTTAATTCAAACAAAATCAAAAGTCAAGCATTCAAAGATGCTGGCAACAACAGAGAGAGAAACAGGAGAGAAAACAAGTCAACAGACTGATTTTGGCGAAATCAGAGATCAGAACTCTGCAAATCAGACACATAAAAGAAAAAACACCTCAGCTCGATAACAACAAACAACAAGAACCATAACAACAAAACAACTAACGCACCAACAACCTCTCTCACTCTAGCTTGCTCTAGGACAGAACACCAAACAAGATTGCTCCTACACTGTGTAGCAAACATAAAACAGCCCACTGGCAACAGGCTGAACCAACCTAAATGTAGAGCCTAACAAATGACCAAGTTGCATGAACACGAGTGTTCATAGGAGAAAGAATTGAATAGCATACCTGCAGGAGGAAAAGTTAGTGCAAGCAGCCAAAAATAGTTCAATTATAACAGAAAATAAGTAACTGCCAAGCATTGCATGTTTAAAAGGCACTGATGGCCAATCAAAACGGTGAGTGGGCTATCAGCAAATGTGATTGTCACAGCGACAGTGGTGCAAGGCTATAGTGAAAGAAGGGGAAGATACTTACATAAATGTAAAAACACATGGTAATGCTAGAAACGTGGCAGAAGAGACACATGCATGTAAACAGGCTAGTCCAGCCATGACTGCAAAAATGAGAGTAGCCCTTTTTGCTACAGAGGGTACATGTAAACACAGGAGGTGTAGACAAAAGCAATTGTTAACAGAGTCAACTTAGGTGGCAGTGTCCCTGTCGTGCTGAAGGGAGACTGAAAAACAGACAGAACAAATTATTTTAGACATGGGAAGAAAACAGCATTAAATCAGACAAGTTTTAGCAAAAAGTTCCCATAAAACATTGGGGGAAAACAGGCAGAGGGAAAACACAGTCAATCCCAGCAATTTACACATGGTGAATACAAGACAAAAGGCCATGGCCAGGACGGAGGATTAGACAAAAGGAAGGTGCAAATGATGAGATGGTTGAACTAAGCAAAACACAGGGAGGATACTCACACCTTGGAAGTGGGCCACAGCAGACAAAATGATAACAATAACAAAAGAAATACTCTAAGCAGAAGGTAAGTTAGCCTACATTCGCAAATGTGTAAACCAAAACAATACTGACATGGGCAGCTGAAATTGAAGGCAAAAAGTGACTAAGGCATATCCATAAGCTAGGCTAGATAGAAGAGCAGACATTCACAACAGTGACCTAGGGAAACAAATGAATCGTTTGACGCTGCTCCTCTGCTGGAGAGAGCAGCGGAAATGAACAACCACTAGCAAAATCAAGTGAAAACACGTCAACCAGCCTCAAAGCCTCCGGTTTGCGTGTGGCTAGTCCAGCCACAGAAAAAGACTTTTCACAGTGTTCCCAACAACAGAACAACTCCAAACTCAAAAGGAATTAAAAGACAGATAGGTTGTTAGCTTTAGACAAAGAAATGGCAAGGCCATCTGAACTGGGAATAAAATGATAGCTAAAAGACATATGATGCCTTAACTCCTAAGGTTACAGGCCTGAATGCTACAAGCAAATGTGTACGACATGATAGGCTACATATTGTGTTGAGTGAACGGGATACGTTTGGGACAATCGCGCTTCCAGTGCCCGGGTTCATTACAATGGAAACAAACATTGCGGGCAACTTTGTTATTACGAGATCTGCGTTTGTTCGAATTAGAGTTCTGACTGTGATTATTTTGCTTGAAGCGGTCATTTTGTTCCCGCCCTATCTCGTTCTGCGTGCCCTGAAACATCGCGAGGGAAGAAGCCAACGCGAGGTTAGCCTGGTGCAGCTCTGCTAACTTCACGAGGGAAGAAGCCAACGCGAGGTTATCCTGGTGCAGCTCTGCTGCCTTCGCCTCCAACGTCTCCGTTTCTTGCTTTTTCAGGAGTTTCTCCACGTGGGCAGCATACACCTCGATCAACTGAAGCTTGGCAGAAGCCCATGAAAAACACAATTGTTTAATCAAATCAGCATTTTCCCTATGCATACCGTTATAATAAGCGTTACGTAATTGGGCCTCGTAAGCTGTAACGGGTCCCTCGTTCAGATTCTCGGGGGTTGGAAGACCACAAAAGTCCATATGGACGATAGTTAGACGAGCAAGATAAGAGGCAGTAGTCTCGTCATCGGTCTGTTTACATAGAGAGATTTTCATCATGTCTATTTTGGGCGGAAAAGCAGAAATGCAACGCTGGGCCAAATTGGTTATTATATTACTGTAGAGTGCGTTGGAATCATGATCGTACTCAACATGTACAAGTCTGACTTCTTCTAAAGGGTACGTGTTAGAAAGCTTAGCCCAATCACTACCAATCTTTGCCATCAATAAACGCCGCAACTCTGTGGTGGTGGGCTTGAATTCCCTGCAGAATTCCAAGATGGCATCAGCGAAACGTTTCCCCCCGCGTCCTTTAATACGGGGAGGTGGGCCATTGCGTTTTCAAGATCAGCAAAATGCCATGGCCGGTGAACCAACATAGGACCCTCCGGTCCCGCTACCTCGATCATAGGCAAAGCGTATTCAGTGTTATTGGTGCGATTAGGACTAAGTGGCTTAAAAGGCAATTCAGATATGGGACCCAGTGGTTCTGACTGAGTCATAGGAAGAGCAGAAGCAGTGGTAGGGGCAACCGCTGGGGGAACAGGGTGGACCGGTGCAATTCCAGTGGCCACTGGTATGAGGCTTGCGGGCATAACCTCCACTGTCCCCCGGAGCAAACCGGGGCTTCTGGCAACGTTTATGGCTGGCTGCCATTCTTTTGCCCGTATGCTAGAAGTCATCCCCATTGTTAAAAACACAGGAATAAGGCCACTACACAATTTTTCTTACCTTTTCCTTGTGGTACCGTTGCTAGTTAACACAAAGCAAAACAGAATTAAAAACAACAAGACAATACAAAAACAACAAGACAAAACAATAAAACACTTATGAGATCTCAAAGTCCTTGCTCCATGATCAAAACAAAACCCCGCTAAAACAACAATATCTTGGTCTGTAAAAGTGATAGTCTTCTAACTACCTCCACTGGACAATTTTTATACATGGGCTACAAAAAACCCTGGCCGAAATAACTTGTTTTTCAATCCGTCGATTTAACCAGTAAAACAAGGAAAACCATATGTGCCTACTTTCAGGATCAGCTCTATCTACAACCTTTAGACTTTAAGACTAATTCGTCAACTTAGTGCGCGTGCTGCATCGGAAAGAATATTCAATACGATAGTGTCGCTGAAATGCACCCAAGCCAAAACTAACCAACAGCCTGCCTCACTTTTGCAAGGAAAACCGAGTTCCGGCCCAGCTGCATCCAGCGACGGCTCTCGCAGAGATTTCGCTCAGAAGGAACTCACTTTTACCCAATTGTATATGCCTTTTAAATAAAATTAACCCCTCACTTACCGGTACTTTTAGGAGGAGACGGCAGAGTTTTCACGGGACGAGCAACAGAATTCCTCTCTTTCCCGAGTTTTAAAAGGGAAGTTTGGTGCGAGATGAGTTCAAAGAAATCAGGTGATCAACCAAAAAAAAACTGTTGTCGGCCCCGTGTTGCTCCGGTCGTCTCTCCGTCCAACTAGCTCGCCAACTGTAATAGGAAAAATAAGCAACAGTGATACGTTAATAGTAGCAATAGGTTTTATTCAATCATAAAGCAAGGATTCTCCGCGGAGAGGCCACTAATGCAGACACAGGGAAAGTGAATGCAAGAGTGAGCCCCGTTTCGTAGGACAGACAGGTATTTAAGCACATTGTTTCAGGCAGGCAGACAGACAAATTTTACATATCTTAACCATGGGAGGAGTTTGATCATAGGACAATAGGAGACAGACAGGGTAATGGTGCATAACTTAAACATAGGCGTGGCTGTCCGAGTGGTCTGTTGCGATATCTACATCTCAGTTTCAGTCACAAACAAACATGCAGTATATCCAATTACACTTATAAGTCTATATAAAACAATGGTTAAGTAAGCATTTCAATATATGAGTTCAGAGATATGTCATATGCAATATCTCCCACAACAATAGATAGATAGATAGACAGATAGACAGATAGACAGATAGACAGATAGACAGATAGATAGATAGATAGATAGATAGATAGATAGATAGATAGATAGATAGATAGATAGATAGATAGATAGATAGATAGATAGATAGACAGATAGATAGATAGATAGATAGATTTTACTCCAGGATAGCAGTGTCAGTAAATCCGTCAACCTTTTTTGGTCTAATATTTTAAGAATTATTTTATGCATTGATATATTGATACAGACATTCTTTAGAGTTCCTCTCATTTCTCATTTTTGACTCTGGCTCTACCGGCATGTCAAACCGTCGACCTGTCCAGCTGTAACTTACTGCGAGCGTAATGCTTATAAATGTGCTGACATGCAGGGCCAAGAACACAGCCCTTCTTTCCTGGCACCAACCTCCAGCCAAACGTTAAGCTTTTTACATTGAGCAGAAGCCCACTCGCCAAGCTATAAAACATTTTTCTCAATATTAAATCATATTCCTGCTTTTATGCCTCTATTTATCTATTTTGTTCAAGGCCATGTCTTGTTATAACTATTGTATTTTATCATAATTTGAGTTTTGTTGATTTTCCTCTTTTTTTGAGAATTTTCCCAAAGTAAGATTTTTTTTTTTTTTTTTAATCTATTTTTCCTGTGTTTTGGCATTTATTATTTAATTTATTTTTTATTTTATAGATTTATGGAAATATATTTTTGGACGGTTGCATGTGTAGAACAGATGTGTCATTGGGGAATGATATAAAACATAACAAGTGCATTCCTGCACACAGTCTTCATCTCTTACATTTTTTATATGACAGCTTTATACACAAATACATTAACATATGACTCTCACTGGATGTATTTGTCCCAAGTGCTGCACAATCTCACCATGCACACATTTTGCAGATTTAGTTTTAGCCGCTTCAGATCCACCGTTCATTCCAATGGACTGAACTTTTCTGGACATTTGAAAGTTCACAATTAGATATTCCAACATGACACCCAAAAGTGACATTGTGTGTGGACCTTAAACAGCAAGTTCTACTTCAGTGATGTTAAGCCAATAAACTGGTTATAGAAAAACAATAAAATAAAACAAAAAGAGACTCTGGACTAACTACCGTTTTTAAAATTATCAATTACATTAATCATGTATATTCTTAAAATTTAAATAATACAAACTATATATGCTATG
>JAOPFK010000509.1:12500-16111 GCA_026122265.1 Ammodytes dubius
GGGGGGGGGTAGTATAGGGTGCAGTGGAGGTCAATGCCGGAAGCCTTTCTGTTATTACTAAAAAACTGAGCAGCCCTCTGGAACGTGAATGTCTTTGATACCAATTCAATTACCGTACAGCTTCAACAACATGTGACATAGAAGACAACATATAGGTTTTCTCCACCAGATTCCTGAATTATCTGACAGGATTTAGGGTGAGAGAGGTTTAATTCATTGGCTGCCATCAAGTGCTGATTGTAGGGAGTGTGTGTGGACAGTAAGCGTGGCATCATGGGTGTGATTTGACCATGGACTTGCCTATGTACCATCTGCCTGTCTCCGTCATGGGGCAGGGTTTTGGGTAAAGGTAGGGCCCGACCCCCTGGAGGGAGATGTGGGGAGGAAAGGAATGTAATGCAGAATGCCACAGGATCCAAACTGTCACAACAACATAGACACAAACAAAATACAATGTCTAGACGGATGGAAGGATGTAAAGGCGCTCTTACCACTACACCATGAGCACTATCACACTCACTAGCAATTTTTTTTCTCCAAAAAAATCTTTTATTGAAAATTTTCTTTTTTTATGTGAACATACAAACAAACATATAAAACTCCCACCCACCCCACACTTCAAACAATCCTTGGGCATAAGGAAATGACATGAAAAAAACACAAAAACATATTACAATCAAATACAACACATGTACACACAGTCATACAAAACAAAGGGTTATTGCTTAGCTATAGGGGAGTGACTTAAAGGTGAACTAAGCGGTTTATTTATGTTAATGTAAGTGTTAAATCGCTCTTTATTCATACAGTGATCACTTACGTAATGTGCGCGTTTCATAAAGCCGATCTCTCAGTCAGCTGCTCTGCATGCAATCGGCAAATAAACTTTTCGGAGGATCCCGAAATTTTTATCCAATCACAAGAGAGAACGCTACAAACTGACACCCGTCTCACTCATGGTCTCACTGCCGGTGCACGCAAGAGCAACAGATGGGTGAATGTTTATGCGCCTACAATGGCGGAGCAAGTAAAAATCCTTCCCAATGTCTGTTTTGATGTTTTTTGTTAATGTTTTATCACACTTATGATCTGAGATGATGCTAGATACATCACTAGCCTACTTGAAGACCGCAGTGTATTAATGTGGTGACGTAGGGATGAGCGAGGGGACTGCTAACTGCAGTAACTGACAGGATGTTAGCTAAAAGAACCATTCCGCTTACAGCACCTTCAAGGTTGTTGAAGTATGAAGGGGCGCCACCTACAGTCAAATTTCTTCAACGAACCCCTCTGTGAGTATTTACACTCACTAGCTTTTAATACAAGTTGAGCTTGACATTTCGACAATTTGTTATGCTCCCACCCCCTAAATATTGTGTTTATTTTCATGTTGCATTGCCTTTTTTGTGGTTTGATATTGTGTGTTTGCGGCCTGCATGGCACTTTGGTCAACTGAGGTTATTTTAAAATGTGCTGTATAAATAAACTGTGACTTGACTGGCCTTGACATGTTGTGTGTTTGGCTACTTTGAAGTCAGTGACAGGAGCTTAAACAGTGTTATGACATGATGCCGCATGAATATGGAACGTTTTCCATGAACCAGTGTCGGATACACACACACACACAGAACATAATGGCTGTCTGTTGGATGCTTGCTTACAATAACAATGACCACATTTCGCTCCGAGGTTCCAACATTTATTAAGTGATTTAATAAATGCCTAGAGGCGGGAGGAGTTGATCTTATAAGATGTGAATGAAAAACAGCGCTTTGAATACCAAACACGCCAATGACTTATAAACTGGTGCAGGTGTGGGGGGGGGGGGGGGGGGGGGGGGGGGCAGGCATCTTGGTCCCATCCAGAATACTAAGTAATGCCTCACATAGCTGGCATATGATGTCATTTGGTCTGGGAGAGAGGAGCAGAGCAGGGCACCAGATATCTGTAAAAAAATGTAAAAAGAGCGAGCTACAGCTAATCAAATTACCACAGGCTTTTGTTTGGTTACACTAAAAAAAAGAAGTTGATGACTATGGCTTCCTCAACTGGCCACTCCAGTAACAGGCAGTGAGAGGCTATTTCAAAGCCAGCTCAAGTGGCTGTTTGTTTCAGAAAATATGGTTGGTGTCAGGGGTCAATCCCTCGCCTTATCCCGACAATTACTCACGATCGGGTTTCACCGGTTGGACACATAGCACACATTTTGGTGCTGATCCCCTCTCTCTGATGCCACTGCAAAGACAACCCTACAGTAGTATGTATGGACGCACGGCTGCTATCGGATATAAACAAACTTGACACCTTGTAAGCAAAACTCTCAACAAGGCACAGTTAAAATAAACCCACTTAAATACCCATTGGGATTTTAAGGGTTCTCCAAGGGGAACTATAGCGATGGCGTTTTGGACGAATAATGCACAATGTTAATATTTAAAATGTTCTGTCAGATACAATGGTGAGTGGGAAGTTTGGATCTGGACGAAAAAGCTGATGAGTGAGAGAGAGAGAGAGAGAGAGAGAGAGAGAGAAGAAGAAGAGAGAGAGAGAGAGAGAGAGAGAGAGAGAGAGAGAGAGAGATAGAGAGTGTGTGTTTGTGGTTGGTAGGGTTCAGTTAACCTTTTAAATGAATGGCAGTGATATTTCTCAGATTGGTAAATGTCAAAAGCGCAATCAAAAAGGCTGTGTGTCATCTTCCGTTCACAGGAGGAGCATTACAATGATATTCTGCTACAATAGACGGTATCACAAAGTAGTTGAAGATAAAACAGATGACCTAAAGTCCTTAACATAATTTTTTAGTTAGAAAATAAGTGAAAAACCTTACACAGGACTGTGATTATTTCAATGTGTTACCTTTTCTAAGACAATTTAACTCTTGTTGAAGATTTTCTAGAGCGTGTCAACATACTGACATTTATTTTGAGTAAAACCATGAAGCAATTTGGTTTTGTGTCAGACACTGGCTATGAATACTGCACTCTCACACCCAGCCACCTGCCAGACCATGTGGCCAAAGCAGGTTCCAATTTGATACAATTACAGAAAATGAAATGGGAAAATGTGTTCATCGTTTAAAAAATTGGCTCAGTTTCGTCTCGTCTTAAAACATCTTGTTAATGTGTACACCTTCATTTGATACCGGCACATATGAAACTCTACACAATACAGAAAGAAAAATATATTTTCAAGTTTGTTGAGTGATTTTTAAGACATAATTTTTCCTCTGTTAAACATGTTTATTTATACCAAACCGGAACAAAAATTTTATGCTGGCACACGCCACTCGTCATTACAATCTACATTAAAACCATTGTTTGGCTGGAGGAAATAACGTGTGTTCTTTTTCATCATTTAGATTGTAGTCAACAACTTAGCTTTTTCTGGGTTCTAAGTCGATTTTAAGGCTTTGTACAAAACGCAAAAAGGCGGTGGATCACAAACCACATGTAGCACAAAGCACGGCTTCTATATAAAGAACTGGACTACAGATAACGGAGAAGGGCCACGCCACTCTCCAACCAGAGGGCTGTTGGGAAGCGGAGCGGACAGCTGCACGTTGAGACAAAACATCAAAAACAACCAGCACACAGATGTACGCAATTAGCAAC
>JAOPFK010000510.1:0-16300 GCA_026122265.1 Ammodytes dubius
ACTCTCACACACACACACATATGCACACACACACACACACACACAAACACACATGCTCATAGAGACTCAGATATACACACACACACACACACACACATACACACACACACACACACACATACACACACACTCTCACATATACATACACACACACACACACACACACACACACACACACACACACACACACACACACACACTACACATACACACACACACAACATACACATACACACACACACTCTCACACACACACACAGTTATAAGTTGTTTTGTTTGTCATATAGTTGACAGTCCATGTGTACACTGCCATGTTTGAATGAACGACTGCTTCCATTTCACAAGAGGGAACCGTTTATAAATGTTGACAAGCAAATGATCACCAGCATTCACAAACAACTCAACATGTCAAAATACTTTTCAAGAAATGGTAACTCGGGGGCGCCCTTAGCTCAGTCAATTTGTACTATACGCCATGTTTCGTTCATTGACAGATTGAAATACAGACTCTGAAATGCCTTGTCATTGTGAGACTCACTCTATAGACAGTGAGCGACAAAACACACCACACACACACACACACACACACACACGCTCACATATGCATACACACACTCACATATGCACACACACTCACACGCTCACTCTCACATACACACTCTCACACACACACATATGCACACACACACACACAAACACACATGCTCATAGAGACAGACTCATATACACGCACACACACGCTCACATATACATACACACACACACATACACACACACACACGCTCACATATACATACACACACACACGCTCACACACACACACACACGCTCACATACACATACACACACACTCTCACATACACACACGCTCACATACACACACACACACAACACACAACACATACACATACACATCAACACACTCTCACATACACACACAGTTATAAGTTGTTTTGTTTGTCATATAGTTGACAGTCCATGTGTACACTGCCATGTTTGAATGAATGACTGCTTCCATTTCACAAGAGGGAACCGTTTATAAATGTTGACAAGCAAATGATCACCAGCCTTCACAAAACAAACTCAACATGTCAAAATACTTTTCAAGAAATGGTAACTCGGGGGCGCCCTTAGCTCAGTTGGTAGGGCGTCCCCCCCCCCCCCCCCCCCCCCCCCCCCCCCCCCCCATGGGCCTCGGCCAGCAGCGGACCCGGATTCGATTCCAGCCCGCGGTCGTTCTCTGCATGTCACTCCCCTCTCTGCCCCATTTCAACTCTGTCTCTACACTATCAATAAAGCTTAAAAATCCCCAAAAAAAACATCTTAAAAAAAAAATAATAATAATAATTAAATGGTAACTCGACTACTATACTACTTGTTTGACAAATATGTTTCAGTATTTTGGTCGGTCCCTGGGATATAATGGACTCTTTGTGCATTTAAATAAGCTTAGAATGGCCTATTTTTTTGTGTTCCTATTGCACCATGGGTTGGAGATAAACGTAATTTCGATTCTTATGTACATGTATCCAATCCAATCCAACTTTATTTATAAAGCGCTTTCATCAAACCAGAGCAGAGACAAAGTGCTGTACAGGCCTAAAATAAGGTACAATAAAAATAGATAAAAATAAGTAAAATAAGGTACAATAAAAATAAGTAAATAAGGTACAATAAAAAAAGTAAATAAGGTACAATAAAAATAGATAAAAAAAATGAATAAAGCTAAGGTAAAAAAAAATATCTAAAATAACAAAAATAAGGTACAATAAAATAACATCAAAAGTCTCACACTGGGTCGAAAGCCAGCGAGTAAAAATGGGTCTTGAGGTGTTTTTTAAAAGTTGTGATTGAAGGGGCCTGTCTGATTTGGCAGCGATGGAAAACGCTCTGTCCCCTCTCAGCTTCCTCTTTGAGCTGGGTACTGCCAGGAGGAGCTGATCAGCTGACCTCAGAGAGCGAGCAGGAGAGTACCGGTGAAGCAGCTCAGAGAGATACGGTGGGGCAAAGCCGTTTAAGGATTTATAAACAAATAAAAGATGTGTCTCACATGTATCAGAATTGACAATAACGTTTGACTTGACATGTTGTACTTCCGGCTAACGCCACTGGGGGGCAGCACTTAGCTATTATACAAATATTGGAGCAGATAACTACCAGAATTATGTATCCATTATAAAAAAATAAAAAATAACAGCAGCCACTTGTTTTCAAGATAATTAGTGGAAAAGATGTATAAAACAAAGCATTTAAAGGGTCACTGTGTAGTTTCAGAGGAGGGGGATTTGTTTACGTTACCCCGGTTCTGAGGTCTTTACACTGGCTTCCAGTCACTCAAAGAATTGATTTCAAAATACTGATGTTGGTTTATAAAGCACTAAATGGTTTAGGGCCAAAATACATTACTGATCTGCTGATACGTTATGAACCGTCCAGAGCCCTTAGGTCGTCTGGGACAGGTCTGCTTACAGTCCCCAGAGTTAGGACTAAACAAGGAGAAGCAGCTTTTAGTTTTTATGCACCAACAATCTGGAACAAACTCCCAGAGAACTTGAGGTCTGCTGCAACTCTCAGTTCTTTTAAATCGAGTCTGAAGACTTTTTTGTTTCCATTTTAACATGCAATTTTCATTTTATTTGCTTCTTTTATTAAATCGAGTTTTCATTTTTTTATTTTTTTTTTTTATTTGCTTCTTTTATTCACTTTTAAATGTTTTATAATGTGTTTTATGTATTCTAATATTGCCCCTGTAAAGCACTTTGAGTGGCCTTGTGTCTGAATTGTGCTATATAAATAAACTTGCCTTGCCTTGCCTACGTTCATAGAGCCTGCAGTTAGTTTACTAAACATGTTTTCTCTACATGTAATTCTTAGTATTGAATAATTCTACCATCATGAATCAAATTATTTTGAGGAGCCTGGAACCAAATGTAAGACTAGAATATGTTCTTAAACCAAACTGTGGGCCCTGTTGCTGTAAACAACAACAGCAGTGAAACAGTAACTTTTCAGGAAGCTTTCTAACTTCAAACAGTGTTCCAGGGATCTACATTTTCCCTGTGAGGAAAGTTTGTTTATTCAGTTATGAGAATAAACCTTAGAAAATGTTTCACTTCTCTGACACACCTAAAGTTACATAGTGCATCTTTAACTACGTTTAACTCGGGTTACAGCCGTTTCAGCCAGTGTCTTCCCATCATACACTGCGTTTGTAGAACACATCAACATAATACGTTGGGTCCTCAACCCCTTGTTTTAAGTGAATAACGATTCCATAGAAAAACCTCTTATAATAGGTCCATGATAACACACATCAAAACTTGAAAATTGACCAATGATTGAAAAAAAACGATTTTCCTGCGAAGCCATACTGTTAAAATATGGTAGAAAAGGGATTAATCAAAGTTCAAAGTAATCTTCGAATAAATGCCACCATTACTGAATCCTTATTTTTAACATTTTGGACCTTTGATTTTTACTAGTGTGAAAGAGAACATATTATGGAAGCAAAGCAGACAAATCTCAAAATGTATCAGTGCTTGCAGAAAGGAAAATGTTTGCCTTGCCATGTTGTGAAAATACACCAAAACATTTGTAACTATGTGACTATGACTGTTTACTGGTTTAAATTAACTATCATCCTGGTAACGTTGACTGTCCTTTATTATGAATTTTAGATGGGATATACAGCTCCGGAAAAAATTAAAGGTGAAGTAAGCGGTTTATTTATGTTAATATAAGTGTTAAATCACTATTTATTCATACAGTGATCACTTACATAATGTGCGCATTTCATAAAGCCGATCTCTCAGTCAGCTGCTCTGCATGTAATCGGCAAATAAACTTTTCGGGTATCCCGAAATTAATATCCAATCACAAGAGAGAACGCTACAAACCGAAACCCATCTCACTCATGGTCTCAGTGCCGGTGCACGCCAGAGCAACAGATGGGTGAATGTGTATGCACCTACAATGGCGGAGCAGGTAAAAATCCTTCCCAATGGCTATTTTGATGGTTTTTATCATGTTTTATCACACTTATGGATCTGAAATGATGCTAGATAACTTGCTGCTTGAAAACCGCAGTGCATTAATGTGGTGACGTAGGGACGAGCGAGGGGACTGCTAACTGCAGGAACTGACAGGAAGTTAGCTAAAAGAACCATTCCGCTTACAGCACCTTTAAGAGACCAGTCTGGATTTTTCTTAAATCTTCATCTCTACTTAACTTATTGAAAATACTCTTAATGACAATTTTTTTTATTGGAATTTGGTATAAATGTTGTCAGTGGTTAATATTATAATACCATAAAGTTCAATCTACTCAAATATATATGCCTATAATTAATAGAACTACACTGTGTGCACAATTATTAGGCAAGTGAGGATTTTAGCCATATCATAATTTATATGCATATTTCCCAACTTCAAGCTGTATAAACCTAAGTGCTTATTGGATTTAAGCATACCAGGTGATGTGTATTTGTGTAATGAGTTAAGGTATTAACTACTTACTCGCCTAAGAATACATTTACCCGCTTTTGGAGAGTGTTAATGTAGAGCCTTCTAAGCAGTGGTGTGCATCACTCCTCTCTCTGTGTCTAAATGAGATAGTATCTCCTCATTAGCAACATGTCGCACTCGTGCGAGTAGACTTGTATTCATCATCGCACGTGATCAATTTTAATAGCAAATGCGATCAAAACTGTCGCACTGTACAGCCCTGGTTGGTTTGGTTACTCATGTAGAGAACCGCCTTTTTTTCTTTAGACCTAAAAATAACTTTTTAGGTCTATTTTTATTTTTTATTCTTAGAAACAATACAGAAAGCAGGACCTTGGTGGTTACGGCAATAATTAAAACAGGATAATGCTGCTCGACCCGGCAGGTTGGTCAATTGGCCAGGTTTCTGAAAAACTGGTCAGACCTGGCTGGCCGTGACTCAGGACAATGACAGAGTAACTAGCCTGTCCTGTTTATACAAATGTAGAAGAACTACGAAAGGTACCCAACCTGTTTTTTCATGGGGTCCAAATACTTTTCACAGCCACACCCAGACACAAGTAGCAGGTACATGTGGAACGACTCAGGAAATATAATCCAGACAAAACTGTTTAATATCAAAACCCAATCTCAGCCAGTGTTCTGGCAGCATTACCTGGCCCCCAAGTGGCTGGGCCCCTGAAAACCTCCAGTCAATGCCAAACGTATCCTAAATTGTACAAATGTGTATACTAGTTCATAGGCTATGTCCAATGGTTTTAAGTTTGGTTTTAATTAAAAGGGAATGTTATATTCAAATGATTGTTATTATTAAATATTAAATAATGGAAATAATTCTGAATCAGCAACAATTGCTATTGGCAGGTTAAATATTTTGTCTATATTGCAATAATTGCCCCTTATTTTTTTATTTTTGGCGTTTTTATGCTTTATTGATAGTGTAGAGACAGAGTTGAAATGGGGCAGAGAGGGGAGTGACATGCAGAGAACGACTGCGGGCTGGAATCGAACCCGGGTCCGCTGCTGGCCGAGGCCCAGGGGGGGACGCCCTACCAACTGAGCTAAGGGCACCCCCCACACCCTTATTAATTTTTCTACAATTATTACTGCACAATAGAATATAATATTGATTGAGAATCTCAGATGAGACCAAGATGACGTATTCAAAGGTTATTAGAGCGAAATGCAAGTTTTCGATCATACTTTGGGTGCTACAAAAAATAAATGTGCTACTGAATTGTTTTGCTTGCTAGCACCAATGCTACCACCTAAAAACATAAGCCCTGAAACCAACCTACCCTCAAAACTATAAAGTTGGCCTATGTTTGGTTGCAAGATTTAGGCTTAGTTCATTCTGCTCTCATCACTGCAAAAGTACTGAAATCATTACTGAAATCATTACAAAAAAGTTCTTAAACTTTGAACACAAATCTGTTCCTTCAGTTATTTCCAACTTCTTTGTGCCTTGTATCTTTCTTTGCATCAATTTTTATTTTTTATTTTTAGAAACAATACAGAAAGCAGGACCATGGTGGTTACGGCAATAATTAAAACAGGATGATGCTGCTCGTCAGCTTCATTGTGGTAGGACCCGGCTGGTTGGTCAATTGGCCAGGTTTGTGAAAAACTGGTCAGACCTGGCTGGCCGTGTCAACCTGAAGACTTAAAAATTAACATCAACAACAAATTCTTCAAAAAAAAAAGCAAAAAAGGCGGTTCTCTAAATGAATAACCAAACCAACCTACCTTCAAAACTATAAAGTTGGCCTATGTTTGGTTGCAACATTTAGGCTTAGTTCATTCTGCTCTCATCACTGCAAAATTACTGAAATCATTACAAAAAAGTTCTTAATCTTTGAACACAAATCTGTTCCTTCAGTTATTTCCAACTTCTTTGTGCCTTGTATCTTTCTTTGCATTAAGAACTTTTTAGGTCTATTTTTTTTTATTCTTAGAAACAATACAGAAAGCAGGACCTTGGTGGTTACAGCAATAATTAAAACAGGATGATGCTGCTCGTCAGCTTCATTGTGGTAGGACCCGGCTGGTTGGTCAATTGGCCAGGTTTGTGAAAAACTGGTCAGACCTGGCTGGCCGTGTCTGCCTGAAGACTTAAAAATTAACATCAACAACAAATTCTTCAAACAAAAAAGAAAAAAAGGCGGTTCTCTACATGAATAACCAAACCAACCTACCTTCAAAACTATAAAGTTGGCCTATGTTTGGTTGCAACATTTAGGCTTAGTTCATTCTCCTCTCATCACTGCAAAATTACTGAAATCATCACTGAAATCATTGCAAAAAAGTTCCTAAACTTTGAACACAAATCTGTTCCTTCAGTTATTTCCAACTTCTTTGTGCCTTGTATCTTTCTTTGCATTAAGAACTTTTTAGGTCTATTTTTATTTTTTATTCTTAGAAACAATACAGAAAGCAGGACCTTGGTGGTTACAGCAATAGCTGGTTGGTCAATTAGCCAGGTTTGTGAAAAACTGGTCAGACCTGGCTGGCCGTGTCAACCTGAAGACTTATGTCAAAGCCTTTAGAAGGTATAGTCCCCAAAGGGAAATTCTTTATCACAAAAGTGTCCTTTATGGGGATATATACTTTAAACCTGTTTGTAGACTCAGGACAATGACAGAGTAACTAGCTTGTCCTGTTTATACAAATGTAGAAGAACTACCAAAGGTACCCAACCTGTTTTTTCATGGGGTCCAAATACTTTTCACAACCACACCCAGACACAAGTAGCAGGTACATGTGGAACGACTCAGGAAATATAATCCAGACAAAACTGTTTAATATCAAAACCCAATCTTGTCACCATTTTGTTCCACATGTACCTGCTACTTGTGTCTGGGTGTGGTTGTTAAAAGTATTTGGACCCCATGAAAAAACAGGTTGGGTACCTATTGTAGAAAAAGTTACACTCCGCTGTGCTCAATCTGAAACATTTTGAACATTTCTGCTTTTCTGCTACTTTTTAAATGGCCGTAAGCGGAGCCGCGGCTCTGTGTAAACACCCAACTTTGAATAGATATTGACATACATATCTAAACATCTAAAAATAAAGGTTAACTAGGTAGGTTCTTGGCTTCCAAAGACCATGGGCCCCCCAAGTGGCTGGGCCCTAGAAAGCTTTCCCACTTACTACCCCTTATGGGCGGCCCTGCCTGCAGGGCGTTAGTCAGACTGTCACGCTCTCGCTCCTCAGGTATGAGCAAATCTCTGAATGTCGTGAGATCCAATTGTCAGGGGGAAGAAGTACGCAACAGATGTCTTGAGATCAATCTATTCTGGGTAAGAAAAACTAAAAAGTCCTAGTGTCACTAGAATATTTCCAGTTTGACCCGTTCAGTTGAAACTCAACCAATAACACAAACTCGTTGTTCTAGTGCAGGGGTGGCCACTGTTTTTCAGCTTGTGAGCTACTTTTAAAATGACCAAGTCAAAGTGAGCTACTACCTACTATTAGGGGTCAAAAGTCACGGTTCGGTACGTACCTCGGTTTTTAAGTCACGGTTCTGTTCTGTACGGTACGGTTCTCAGTTAAGAGGAAACATGTCTGCAGAATTGCAGCCTAAAGGTATTTTCCAGTATAGAAAAGAAAAAACTGCTGCATACAACCAAAGTCTCCAATAAATATCAGCGGAGTGAGAAAGATAGGCAGACAGACTTGCCCAAATTATTGCCTAGTTAAATGTCATTCACACATCCAGTGCCACGCTAGTACCTCCAATATCCTGCTGGAGGAAAATAGTAGCCAGCAGAGAACCAGACCCTCCTAGGGGGGTCCGGGGGCATGCCCCCCCGGAAGATTTTTTTTCACCTTTTTAAAGTGAAATGCATGAATCTGGTGCACTTTGAGAGGAAAATTAAGAGGCTAAATATGAGGAATTTTGTGTGAACAAATAATTTGGAGACACTGGGTCTGATGAATTAGAAGCAATTGAAGAAAGACACATGGATTTTCCATAAAAATATTAATAAAAAAAATAAAAAAATGCATGCAGGGTCCTCTGGGTTGGGCTTGGTGCTCTTTTTCTTTAACGAGACCTATTTCTCTGTAATATAATGAATGCATTTAAATGCAGTGAGAGGAATGAAGCAGAAGAACTCTTGTCCAGCTATGCCGTGATCTTAATATAAAAAACTCAAACTCACATATTCATCCGCGCCCCCCCTGCCATAACCCCGCGTTTGAAAATCACTGGCTTAAGCAATTCTAATTTAAAAGAGCAAGAAATATACACAAATGCATAGGTTTATCTTAAAGGCAGACTTATAGAGTCATACAAAAAAAATCCTTCTCAATGATCACTTCTGCCCCACTAGAATATGTGGTGGTCTGTTTGTCTGAACAGTCTTCCTCTCTCTGGCTGTATTTTACATAGTAGAATTTGTCACAGTGTAGAAGCCTCTCCACTTCCTTGACTTGGATTAGCTGTGGTTAGCTCACTGGCTAACAAACTGATATGTACTGTATGTCAAATTAGAAAGTGGTGTCCTCTCTCCCTCCACCGAACGTCGGCGCATGCTCGCACGGCTCGTTTGCTCTTTCATAGTAAAAAAAAAAAAAAAAAAAAAAAAAAAAATTAATAAATATTTTTTTTTTTTTTTTTTTTTTTTTTTTAAAGAATGCCACGCGATCGACCCACACTACCCTCGCGATCGACCGGTCGATCGCGATCGACCTAGTGGCCACCCCTGTTCTAGTGTGAGGAAAAAGATTCCACACTTCACCTGTGCCCCAGGCTGTTGTGTGATTGGTCGGACTGGTGTGACATCACAGTCCTATAGATATAAGCAGTGAACTCATGAGACAACGCCACAGAGTCTCAGTCTGACCTGCAGGTGACTTCAGACAGGTAAGCATTCAACTATACACTCTAAGGTTTATCATTTTGAACAAATATGTATTGTATACTGCAAACCAGTTACAAGCTGGGAAAAATACAATTTACTCTCACTACGAGTTGTCGACAACCTGATCATTTCTTCAGACAAGATTTTTGGTGGAAATTAAACTTTGTCTCAAAGGCGGTAGACAGTGTTTCTCTCTTTGCAGTCGGTGCAGCAGGACAGACTTATTATTTGGTGTAGTGAATCTTTACTGCTGCAGGAGTGCAGGGCTGCAGACATGATGTGCAGGTACCGAGTGGAGTTAAAGCAGTGCGCTTCGTTATGTGTTGTTTAACACATAACGTTGTTTATTTTAAGATCCTTTTATTGGTGTATAAAGCTCTTAATGGTCTTAGTCCTAGTTATTTATCAGAATCGCTTTTATCATATGAACCCTCTCGTACCCTCAGGTCTTCTGGCAGTGGTCTTTTAATTATCCCAAAAGTTTGTATCAAAACTCACGGTGAGGCATCCTTTTCTTTCTACGCTCCACGTCTGTGGAAACACCTGATGACCTGAGGGCCGCAGAAAGTGTTGATACCTTTAAGGGCAAACTCAAAACCTTCCTTTTTAGTCAGGCTTTTTAATCACAGAACTTATTTGTTTTATCTTTTAGATTAAACAACCTACTGTTTTCATCTATCTCTTATAGCCTATTTTATTTATATATGTAGACTGCTTTTATTTTCTATATATTTTTATTTACATTTTTTCTCTTCTATGTATTATTTCTAATAATGTTTTTGCGTATATGAATATATCGGGGTGTGTCGTGGGAGGGGGGGGGGGGGTTGTTTTAAGCACTTTGTGTTATATTTAATTATATGACAAGTGCTCTGTAAATAAAGTTTGATTTGATGAACTGCAATATTTACAGTGTGTGTGTGGCATATGAAAGGCAGGGTCAGTAATAAATTAGACAAAGGTTTATGAACTATTTATTGATAAACAATATTACAGTCAATATTGTTGAATAATTTAGAAAACTAGACTAGGTTATATGGTTGGGTGGTATCCAATTTTTGAAACCTTTAAATTGGCCTAAATGTTTACCCATGGTACACTGGAAAACCATTTTGTGGCCTTTTTATTTGTTATTTCATTCTTTTTAATAACCTACTTCAACAGCAGCTGGAGCCTTTTTATTTTAGTTTCTCGCCTAAAACTACATTTTACAAGATCACATTGAACCCATCTCGATGAAATTACCTCTGCCAAATTCTCATTTTAACCAGCAGCACTTGAACACATCACCATGTCACATGCCGTTGTTTCTTCCCTTCTGTTTTTTGACAGGTTCTTTATTTGACAAATGGAGTTATATTGTTTGTCAGCTTATTGGCAAGCACTATAGCTTGGCTCGTAGCTGCAGGGCTAAATAGCTTAAGCTGCCCGATCAACTTTGCAGAGGAATGCAGTAGTGAGACATGGTGGTGGCATTAATGGCTTTACTTTAATCTGAGCGCAAGAGGCACTTTTACGCAAACTAACAACACAACTACCTGTAGCATTGCCACATACAATTAAGGACATAATTGGAATTAGCCCCCCTATGAAAATTATTAAAGTATTTTAAGTGCTGTCAAACAGAGCAATTTTTAATACAGCTTTTCCAAACATCCTACTTTTATGTTGGATGATTACATTGTTTTACTTCAGGTAAAGAATGGAATAGGCCATGGGTTTAATCTACCTGGGCAGGTAGAGCCTATGTGTGGGAAACACTGAATTATATATTCATTGACTGCATATTGTACATATTGTTCATCACATTGCACATTTCAATTTAACTTAATTTCTAATCTATTTTATATTTACTGTTTTATATTGTACAAAACATTCCTTTGCACTATTTAGAATTTATCGAATTTAAATATTGTTTATGTTTATCTTATTAAACTCTGTTTTTTTTTTAACTTGAATTTTTTTTTTACATAACTGATCAGTTCTGTTGCAGTTTTGTGTTTTCTTTGGTTTGTCTGATGTTGTATTTTGGGATTATATAGTGAAGAAGCAGAACTGTCCAGTTTCACATATTTCATGAATTAAAAAACTATTTTTGAATTCATTTTTAGGATATAAAAACAGCTAATCAGCGATCCAGACGGACCGACATCAGGATTTTCAACCAGTAACTTCAGCAGATCTTTGACGATGAAGGTACAATTGTAGCTTCACAAGTTTCTGTGTTAGCTCTGTATGCTAACGGGTCTACTTAGGTTATTTAATTATAATAAATCATAATTAATTTAATTTAAAAATACAAATTTACATTATTGGGATGAAGTGGGTGATAAACAACAATAGACGCAGTATGCCAGTTTCAAAAGATGTGTTTTGAAATTGGAAAGGGCGTCAGAAGTACGGTTGTCCGGTGGGAGGGCGTTCCAAAGGTGGTTGGCGTCACATTATTAAATTAACGGTAAAGTAGGGGGACAATTAAACATATATTCTGTTTGCACCAGTCCCTAAAAACCAATAAAACCACCTGGCCGTAATGTTAACACAGTAGAGAAGCTTCAAATCTTTCTCCATCTCAACTTCTGCTCTGTTCCAGCTGGTGTTAGTCCTCCTCCTCATGGCTCCAGTGTTCATCAGCTGCACCAGTCCGCCCTTCCTGCCGCTCGACTGCAGGGAAATTCTCGATGACTACAGTTTGAGCCCCAGTGGAGAGTACACCATCTTTCGCTTTAGATCCTCACATACTACACCGCTATATCCTGTACAGGTAAACTTCAGCCTCTAGTGGACAACCGTTCACCTTTAGTTACTAAAGATGTTGTAATTGTAGCATCAACACTATTTAAAGTAACGTTTACAGCATCATGTTTGAATGTACTGATTTTTTTTAAAGATATTTTTGTGGCATTTTCTAAAGTTTTATCGATAGTTTGAGAGACAGAGATGAAATGTGTCAGAGAGGGGAATGACATGCAGAGAACGACCCGGGCTGGATTCTAACCCGGGTCTGCTGTGAAGAGGACTGAGACTCTATTGGGGGGGGGGGCTAGGCTACACCATGAGCATCCCACTTGAATGTACTGTTTTGTGACGAATGTGTTTGTTTGTGTTTGTTTGTAGGTGCACTGTGACATGGAGTCAGCTGGAGGGGGCTGGACGGTGAGTTTGTCTGATGCAAATTAAAGGGATAGACGGCAATTTCCTAAGACATCAAAGTATCAAGTAATACAAAAAAATCCCTCTCAATGACCACTTATGCTCCCCCCATCATTGACCGAAAAATTCCCTCGCCCTTTTAATTGTGTTAAAGGTCGGGTATATGATTTTTGATTGGTCAAAGTTAACATGAGCTGTACACTTTGACCAATCAGAACGAGGCTCCGATTCTCTGTTCTTATTGGCTGTTGGGACTGTCCATTCACTTTGGCACAATTTTGTTGGTGTAGAGCATGTCAGGGAGGGACCATAGGGGAGGGACCAAAGAGAACAAGTGGAGCGGTTGAGGTTTTTGGATTCGAATCTCTATCCCAACTGCCATTTTCTCCCCAAATCATATATCCCAGCTTTGATATGCTACAAGTGATTTTCACATCTTTCATTCTACAGAAATAAGGAACAATCATGTGTTATTCATTTAAAACAATGACGGTTGGGTCTTCCATTTCCAATTTAAAAAAATAAATAAAATAATAATAATCTAAAATAATAAACCTTACTTGTTACATGACCGGCATACATGTTTTCTTGTGGAAACACTGCCCCGAATCTGCTTGATTGCAAAGCGCAGAGCAGCTACTCACAAACTTTCAAACACCACTGTCGGTCATCCTGAGACCAGAGGAAAATCAGGGTATAGAGGCTTGCTACAATTAATAATCTGAACCAGTTAATGTTAGCATTCATCCTTAGACACTTGACACAATCAAACATCAATATTAGCATTTATTTTATTTTTTTAACCTAAATTGATATGCAAATGATTTGTATAGCAGCGGCGGGAAAAATATAGCAGCGGCGGCTCGCTGCTGTGAGCCTGGGGGAAACACTGTGTACTGATACATTGCTGCCAAGTATATGCCTTTAATAGTCATCTTCTTTACAATTCTGTTTCATTCTGTTAAACTGAACTGAAATTGTACCGTCTGAAAACACAAGCTGACCGATATCTTGTGTTTAGCTGGTTAACCCCTCACTCTATCCCCCAGGTGATCCAGAGGAGGATGGACGGCTCAGTGAACTTCTTCAGGTACTGGAATACATACAAGAGGGGCTTTGGGGACGCTGCTGGGGAGTACTGGCTCGGTGAGAAATGAAACCAAACAAACAGTCAACTGCAGTGTTTCCCCTAGAGTCCTTTTTAGATTGGTGGTAAGAGCGGACAAAGAGTATGCGTGCCGCCCGTACAACATTTCTGGTAGAAATTGCCCAAAACTAACCCTTTGGGATGAGCCTCTTTTAAGGCCGATTTCCACCGGCTGCATCTCCGGTCCTTCTCCGCTCCAGCACAGCAGAAACAAAAATAGAAATAAGAGCAGTCAGTGGGTGAGTTTCCACCACGGCCGCTGCGCCGTCTCTCTGCTCCGCTGCTGCTCCAGCTCTCCGGTGAAATATGCACTGCTTCTATTTGTGCCGGATGCCGGAGCTCACCGCATCAATTTAGCACAGAACACATCGAGATAGACAGGAACACAGGCGCCGACAAAACAATAAAACCTCCGGTTAATTTTCAAAATAAGACACTCGGTGTTCACTGCAGGTGACATTCTCAAAACAGAGACACATACAAGCATGTCCACTGTTCTTTTACTCGTTCGGATGGGAACAATAACCTTCCGTGCGTTCGTTGTTGTGTAAATACCATATAGGAGAATCATATTATCAAGAGCGATCGCCCGTCACTTTTATTACCGCGGGAACTCCTCGGTCTCGCGACCCCAGCTGTTCAGCGGAGCTGGCCGTGCTGGTTTGAAAACGGAGCCGGTGGGTGTTGCCGGACGTGAGCGCACGGAGCAAAACCGTTGGACACCGCACCCGCAGCCAGTGGAATTCCGGGGTTACAGTCTGCTTAAAATTACGGAATAGGGTTCTGCTTTCACATTCGGTGGGTTTGTACATTAAGAATTTCCCTCAGGATTTTTAGAGACAGACTGGACCTTTCTAGGGGGGTCCGGGGGCAGTGACGGCTGGTGAATTTTTCTATTGATATTAGTACAACAATGTGCTAATATCCTCGTAGGCCTAATGCAGGAACACAATAATATGTGTGTTATCAACCATTTAGAAAATCTTGGGCACAACTGCGACAGTGCACTGTGCTCATGGTGATACAAAAAACAACAACATGGCTAACAGCATTGCATAAAGACCTATGGTAAAGACGCACATCACTCGCAAATACACAGCAAGTCAGCTGCATCCAAAACACATTTTTACAGCATTGTGTGTGCAGCAGCACAAAATAAAGGCACACATTGGCCTACCCGACCCTCCCAGTTCGCTGGGTCTGGCTGAGACAAACACCGTTGCTTCGCTGGAGGCGACTTGTCACAGCCGTTAAGTTTGGGTTCATGACACAGCTGTGTTTCACTAATGCTAACCGGTGCTAACTTGGTTAACAAATGATTTGCTCTATGCTGCCACCAGTCGGTGGGGGTGTAATAGTAATAGAGGAATGACACGCAAAGAACTGACAACGGGTCGGATTCAAACCGGGTCTGCTGCGAGGACTGAGCCTCATTGTGGGGACGCTCTGACCACTAGACTACGAGCGCCCCCCATCAAAGAATGTAAAAATTAAGAATGTACAGGTCTATACGAAATGTAAAACTGTTAAAACGTTGTGTGTGTGTTCAGGTCTGGAGAACATCCACCTGATAACACGTCAGCGAAGGTTCGGGCCAACGTACGAGCTGCTGGTCAACATGGAGGACTTTGAGGGGAACAAAGTGTTCGCTCGTTACTCCTCGTTCTCGGTTGGAGAGGAGCAGTTTGGATACCCTCTGCTTGTGGCTGGATTCACCGATGGAGGGGCAGGTGAGCGTCTGTGTGCATACACATCAGGAGGGGGCCGCAGCACTAGTCCTAGTCCCACTAGTACAGTCTGTAGAGTGGCAGCATTGCAGTCGTCACAGTGTTACTATTAATGTCAAGATTAAATACGCTGCTTCATGTTGTGTTTCTGTAGGAGACGCCCTGAGTTATCACAACGGAATGAAGTTCTCCACCTTCGACAAAGACCAGGACACCGACTCGTCCAGAAACTGTGCCTTAGTGCACCAGGGGGCGTTCTGGTACAGGGCATGTCTCTTTGCAAATCCGAACGGGGTCTACCGTTGGGGGGCTGATGCTCTTGACGGTCCTCTCGCACCTGTTGGAGTGGATTGGGAGCAATGGAAGGGTCATCGGTACTCCCTGAAGGCCATCAGCATGATGATCCGTCCTGTGTATTAATTCTCACAATAAAGTAGAAGCTGAGCAGCAAACTGGTGTTATCTGATGTCTTCACTCTGTCTGTCTGTTGAATGTTAACACTATAGTGCCAGTTATATTACACTAGATAAGTGAGTTTATGAGACATTTACATAATACATATGATCAAAACTTTCCTGAAAACCGTTATAATACCATCTGACCTCTGCTGCCCGTAGCTGTGCACTGCAGGCAGGAGCTTTGAATGACACGTCCAAACATTCATTCATAAAGCTTTGATAAGTATAACGTTAACAATATGACTTATCTTTCAACATGAGTACTGTACAGAAGTAAATTATAATTACATAATAGTTAGACTTTTATTTAATAGTAACATCTAGTTTAAAATGTTTGAATCAAATATGATGGAGCAGCAGTACAAAGGTAATATATATTAAATATGAAAATCATTTGGTCAGCATTGTATTGCATGTCACGATGCAATGATCACACCACATGACTT
>JAOPFK010000511.1:0-16054 GCA_026122265.1 Ammodytes dubius
GAGGTATAAACACATCATATATAACAAGGCATAGATAGACAGTACTAGGGGTAGGCGGCCCGACAGAAGAGGTCATGACAGGTCTCAAAATGGACGATCATCACGGGGAATGTGGCAAGATGTCAACAATATTGTCTAAACGTATTGCCCGATAGGGATTCATAATAGTGTAATGGACATATATGTATTTTCATACTAAACCAATCATATCCTCTCAATAAAGCATTCCCTTGTGAGAACCCACCACGAGCCCATAACTGCAAAAGCATACTAATTCCCTCCCACTGCTGAAAATACGATGGAAATGTATGTGCTAAACTCTGTATGTCCACAAAGTACACTGTACACCCAGTCACACGTCAAGCCTGTGAGGTCTAGACAAAATAAGATAATCTTGCTCATAGGCCCAGAAAAAAGATGGGATTGAATGTGATGGAAGTAACATTCTAGTGGTCATGTTGCTTAAAGTCAATATAACGATGGCGATTGTATAGTGATAGTGGTGATTTAAAGTGAAATTATAACTAACTTCCAGGAGGGGAATGGAACCCTAAAATAGAAAGACAGCTAAGAGGCATGACATAATCCAAATGGGATGGCCCTCCATAACAGTAATTATACTCTTTAGGGCAATGGAGGTATTATAGTTCTAATACAAATATGACAGGTATATAGATTTCACGTATGATGGTGATAATATTATAGTATAATAGTGTTTAGGGTCTAATTAGAGTTAAAACTCAAGGGTAAGGAGAGGGGGATAAAAACCTTGAATGGACAAAAAGGTTAAAAGGCATGACGTCATCCAACTAGGATACCCCTCTATGGCAGTAACGTAGGCCTTAAAGGCAATAGAGGTGTTATATTACTGATATACGTATGACAGGCATAAAATTTCACACTACCAATATGAAACCTGGATTCCTACGTGGGGTTAAACCAAGCAGGCTTTGTGGTGATGTTTGAGGACAAGTAGCGTCTCACGTAGCCAATGTTCGGCCTCAGAATCTCTGATGGACATGACGTTGGGGTCTGACGCCGCTGCCTTGATGGAGGACGCCAGTTTGGCAGTGATCGTGTCAATGATCTTGAGAATCGAAGACTCGCCGATGATGGAGATATGATGAGTGGATCGGATCAATCTGCATATCGCTTTGGCCTTTGCCACGAAATCTGGATCATCTATGCCGTAAGATGAGGGCGTGGCCAAACTCTGGTCTCTCGGTGGTGGGTCGTCGGGCGGCGGTGACGTCACTGGTCCGGCTCCCCTGTATCCACGAGTCTGGGGGGGCGGCGTGGTCGGTGGACGAGTCCTGGGTGGTCTGGGTCTAGGGGGTGGGGTGCAAGGTTGCACTCTGGGAGGTGGTGAGGCTCGTCTCGGAGGTGCGGGGCGGCACGCAACAGGAACCCGATGCCCAGCAGTGCGTGAGCCCGGATGTGGTCTGTGGCCTGACCCGTCTCCACTGGTCGCAAACACTGGGCGACCGCGGCCCCTCCCCTCATTTTGGTAATGGTAATCTTCCTCCTCACTGCTCGGTGATAGTTGGTCTTCGTCATAATAGTCATCATACCTGGATCTGGGTTGACGTTCGGCTCTGGGATCTAGCCACAGCGCAGGTCCACGCCCACGGCTTGGGCAGTCACACCTGGCCCCGGAGCATTCCGGTGAAGGGCAGAACCCCAGAGGGCCCCATCCGACAACTGGCGCGTAAAATGGCGCCCGTCTGGCCCTATGGGCGTCGCCATTTTGGTAAAAATGGCGGACCTCGTGGCTCCTCGGCGCGTAAAGTTCAGCACGGTTGGAGTAAAAGGATTTATTTCGGTTCCTACCAGCTCTATTGCACGGGCCATTGGTCCAGCGATACGGGTAGCAATGTTCATCCATAACGTAACAGGTTTCCTTCTCAATAGTACTTCTTGGTTTGTTAGAGAAAAAGGGGGGGAGTATTGAAAAAATTCGATAAAAACTGGAAAATGATGTTAATCAAATAGATTTGTTTATTTATAGTTGCAGTTAACGGCGGGACGTTTCGGTTACAAAAAAACCTTCATCAGCCTAGCAATCTTGAGAAAGTACCTGTACGAGCGCTAATTGGTGTGCTTCCAGCATGAAGACCAGAGTGAAAGAGGGAGATGAAGACGGGGTTGGGCGGATATACCTTTCACCCCGTGACCTCTAAAGTTGGCGATATCCCGGACGAATTAAAAGTAAAGAAATAAAATTTCCCAAGGGGAAAGGGATTGGAAAAATGTCTAGACCCCAGAGGGGGGCGCAGACCTAAAAAATAAAATTATATTAAGCTGGATATAAACTAATTGTAAAAAATTGGACCGGAAATGGTTGCATTAAGGGGCCCTCGGAAATTTGAAGAAAAGGTGGTGTGAGCCGGTGAATGGTTGCATTCAGGGACTCCAGGAGTCCAGAAGCTCCTGCGTGAATAATGGAAGCCAATAGTGGGGAAAATGAAGACTATATGAATGAAATGGATGGATGTGAATTTAGGATTAGGCATAAGGCCCGAATGGTTAGGTTTAGAGTAAGGGGAAGGGAAGGTGTTAACCTCCACTAATAAATAATAATAATAACAATCTAATTGGGGGGTCTGTGACTTAGGATTAGGCACGTAGGGATACTGTGCACCAATACAAAAATTGCCACGTCAATGGACTATATTGGACCCGTGGCCGATGTGGACCATAGCGGGTAGAGGGTGATCATCATGGATATCGTGAGTGGTGACATGCTTCGTACAGGCCTTTCAGAAACATCATTTTCCTATAGTCATATGTAAGCATATTATGCATTTACACAGTAGGTATACGTGATAGATATTGAAATAAATATAACTATGTCCCAATGTCATGTAGGTGGTGATACTTTACATGAGATGGACATGCAAAATAGAACAAAAAGAAATAAAAATAACTTTAGATAGCGGTGGTGGACACCAGAGTGTTACCTCAATATATAGGAACATATATCACACAGTTATATCACGATGACATGTATGGTAAAAATACTTGACATGAAAAGGATGTGGAAAACTGAACAAAATGAAAAAAAATTAACTTCAAATATAGAGAGGTGACAATGGCAGTGTACAGCCCATCTACATATGTTACTATATCCCAATGTCATGCACGATGGTAATCCTTTACCTGAGATGGATATGTGAAATAGAACAAAGAAAAACAAAATTAACTTTGGATTAGTGGTGGTGGACACAAGAGTGTTACCTGAATATATAGAAACATATATTACATAGCTATATCCCAATGACATGTATGGTAATGATACTTTACATGAGATGGAGATGGAAAACTGAAAAAAGAGAAATAAAACAAACTTGAGATATAGAAAGGTAGATATGACAGTGATCACTCAATCTATGTGTCTGACTATATCTCAATGACACGTACGGTGGTAATACTGTACATGCAATGGACATGGAAAAGTGAAAAAAGAGAAATAAAAGTAACTTCAGGTTTGAGGTGGTAGACACAAAAGTGTTCCCTCGTAACCAACATGACTAAGACACTACCCGGGGAGACCGCCGGATAATGTCACTCGATGTGGAAATAAATATTATGACAAAACATAAAAACAGCACTGACGGGGTTAGGTTAAGAGAGGACAGCAGACAGTCAAAGACTGCCCACTGGTTAGTGTACTCGCTAATATCTATGTATGTAATGATATCTATCTCCTATCAAGGCCTGGTGGTATTAGAGTAGAAGGTAATTGTGATATTGTTATTTATTATATAATGATTTAATAGGTATTATATTATATTAATTGTTTTGTTCTTATGGTATTTGTAAATATATACAATAAATGTACATATCTTCTGGTATTAAGTATGTATCTACTGCTGGTAGTTAGTACTATACTCAAGTTTTTTTCTCAATTGAGAACCAAAGGGCCAAACATCGCCTCTTTTTGTTGGATGTATAGTTTTCGTGTTTATTTCAATTGAATTTTGGACACAATGTTGTATATAAATATATATATACTATAAAGAATCTGGTTTTAGTTGGTATATATTGTCTATGGTTGTTGTTTTGGACTGTAGGAGATGTGGACTTGTCCAGGAGAAGACCAAGAGCACCCTCTGGTGGATATCCCCTGGCGGAGCACTCCTACAACAACTAAAAGATCCGCCTGTCTGATATAAAGATTGGAGAGTTATTATCATCACTGAGAAGTGTGTTTGACTGACTGTGTGTCATGGTCTGTCTGAATCTAAATAACAGGTTACCCACATTCGTAGTGGATGGGAATATAGTGGAATGTGCAGTGGTTGGATCCCACAGACAAGATAATGGGCGTTATTTTGTGATTGAATTGCATTGTAAGATAGGTACTATGTTGTAGCTAAGTTACATTCTAGAATGAGCTCGACCCATTTCTCCACAGAATATAAATTGGGAGATGAATAGAGTCTCCACATGTAAAGGAAACCTATGGCAGATAAGAATTGAGTTCCAGCAAACAGGTGAATGGTTAGGGTTAGGGGAGTGTGTGGTGATGTTAAGGAGGTATAAACACATCATATATAACAAGGCATAGATAGACAGTACTAGGGGTAGGCGGCCCGACAGAAGAGGTCATGACAGGTCTCAAAATGGACGATCATCACGGGGAATGTGGCAAGATGTCAACAATATTGTCTAAACGTATTGCCCGATAGGGATTCATAATAGTGTAATGGACATATATGTATTTTCATACTAAACCAATCATATCCTCTCAATAAAGCATTCCCTTGTGAGAACCCACCACGAGCCCATAACTGCAAAAGCATACTAATTCCCTCCCACTGCTGAAAATACGATGGAAATGTATGTGCTAAACTCTGTATGTCCACAAAGTACACTGTACACCCAGTCACACGTCAAGCCTGTGAGGTCTAGACAAAATAAGATAATCTTGCTCATAGGCCCAGAAAAAAGATGGGATTGAATGTGATGGAAGTAACATTCTAGTGGTCATGTTGCTTAAAGTCAATATAACGATGGCGATTGTATAGTGATAGTGGTGATTTAAAGTGAAATTATAACTAACTTCCAGGAGGGGAATGGAACCCTAAAATAGAAAGACAGCTAAGAGGCATGACATAATCCAAATGGGATGGCCCTCCATAACAGTAATTATACTCTTTAGGGCAATGGAGGTATTATAGTTCTAATACAAATATGACAGGTATATAGATTTCACGTATGATGGTGATAATATTATAGTATAATAGTGTTTAGGGTCTAATTAGAGTTAAAACTCAAGGGTAAGGAGAGGGGGATAAAAACCTTGAATGGACAAAAAGGTTAAAAGGCATGACGTCATCCAACTAGGATACCCCTCTATGGCAGTAACGTAGGCCTTAAAGGCAATAGAGGTGTTATATTACTGATATACGTATGACAGGCATAAAATTTCACACTACCAATATGAAACCTGGATTCCTACGTGGGGTTAAACCAAGCAGGCTTTGTGGTGATGTTTGAGGACAAGTAGCGTCTCACGTAGCCAATGTTCGGCCTCAGAATCTCTGATGGACATGACGTTGGGGTCTGACGCCGCTGCCTTGATGGAGGACGCCAGTTTGGCAGTGATCGTGTCAATGATCTTGAGAATCGAAGACTCGCCGATGATGGAGATATGATGAGTGGATCGGATCAATCTGCATATCGCTTTGGCCTTTGCCACGAAATCTGGATCATCTATGCCGTAAGATGAGGGCGTGGCCAAACTCTGGTCTCTCGGTGGTGGGTCGTCGGGCGGCGGTGACGTCACTGGTCCGGCTCCCCTGTATCCACGAGTCTGGGGGGGCGGCGTGGTCGGTGGACGAGTCCTGGGTGGTCTGGGTCTAGGGGGTGGGGTGCAAGGTTGCACTCTGGGAGGTGGTGAGGCTCGTCTCGGAGGTGCGGGGCGGCACGCAACAGGAACCCGATGCCCAGCAGTGCGTGAGCCCGGATGTGGTCTGTGGCCTGACCCGTCTCCACTGGTCGCAAACACTGGGCGACCGCGGCCCCTCCCCTCATTTTGGTAATGGTAATCTTCCTCCTCACTGCTCGGTGATAGTTGGTCTTCGTCATAATAGTCATCATACCTGGATCTGGGTTGACGTTCGGCTCTGGGATCTAGCCACAGCGCAGGTCCACGCCCACGGCTTGGGCAGTCACACCTGGCCCCGGAGCATTCCGGTGAAGGGCAGAACCCCAGAGGGCCCCATCCGACAACTGGCGCGTAAAATGGCGCCCGTCTGGCCCTATGGGCGTCGCCATTTTGGTAAAAATGGCGGACCTCGTGGCTCCTCGGCGCGTAAAGTTCAGCACGGTTGGAGTAAAAGGATTTATTTCGGTTCCTACCAGCTCTATTGCACGGGCCATTGGTCCAGCGATACGGGTAGCAATGTTCATCCATAACGTAACAGGTTTCCTTCTCAATAGTACTTCTTGGTTTGTTAGAGAAAAAGGGGGGGAGTATTGAAAAAATTCGATAAAAACTGGAAAATGATGTTAATCAAATAGATTTGTTTATTTATAGTTGCAGTTAACGGCGGGACGTTTCGGTTACAAAAAAACCTTCATCAGCCTAGCAATCTTGAGAAAGTACCTGTACGAGCGCTAATTGGTGTGCTTCCAGCATGAAGACCAGAGTGAAAGAGGGAGATGAAGACGGGGGTTGGGCGGATATACCTTTCACCCCGTGACCTCTAAAGTTGGCGATATCCCGGACGAATTAAAAGTAAAGAAATAAAATTGGTAACGCTTTATATTACGTAGACACTCATCAGCATTAATTGATGCTTAATTAATGCTCAGTTCATCCTGAGTTAATGTAGGACTCATGTAAGACTCATGGAGGACTCAGCCATGAATGAATGGTTACTCCATCAGTAACTAATCAGAAGTCAGTCTTAATTACAGACTGAGTCTTTAATGATCATTGCTTACCTAAGACATCTATTACAGATCAACTCAGACATGTTTCTTAAAATGTATTAATTAATTAATTACCATCACTGAAAACCGTGAATTTGAAGTCCCATACATTAATTAATAGTTATGTGTCCCTCTAAGTAAAGTCACAACATTATGATATATTTATAGATCATCACCTAACGATGAACTAAGACGGGTTAAGAGCATGATTTCACTTTAATGTGGTAGCATGGATAACCATTTTTTCTGGAACCAAAAGCTTTGCAGAAGCCTTCCAGGTGGACTTCTTAATAACCAAAAGTAATACATTTTGTAAAATTCATTATTGTTCTTCAAATTATTAAGTTGTTTAGATGAGGAAATGTTATGAAATAAGATTTGTTCAGCTGTGCACCAGCACATGCACCTTCCAAGGCTCGGAAGTTGCCAGGTCTAATGGTAAGAAATAAGTAAAAATGTGTCAACTAAACTTTTACACTCAACACATACTTTGACCTTTTGAAATTTAGAAGACATACTAATGTTGGTTTCTTCAAATATTGTATTTCTGATTAATCAATTTCAGTTAGCCTTGTACATAGGATATGCTTTATTTTTTAGGAATAAATAGGCTAATTAAATTACTGATATGCCTATTGATGTGACAAGTAGGCGGCTAATATAGTCTCATCAATCCATTCAATTCAACCTTTTCTCAGAACACACTCTCAAGATTTTTATTTCGTTAATGATATATTTGTTTTTGTAAATGCCCTCATCCAGTCATGTTTTTTCTCACTAAATACAGGACGTTACTAGACAGATCTGGCAACCCACATTGAAATAGTCTATTTTTTTACCAAGCTGAAAAAACAATTATGGGGTTTAAGTATTCTCCACATTTTAAATAAGGTTAAAATGCACGGAACAGCAACACAGGGGAGGTGCAAGATCCTCCAGAGCTGCACGTGAAGTTGAGAGGAGCACCTCAATCCTCTCTTATAAAAACCAATGGGCCGTGAAGACGTCGAAGAAAACCACTGGACAGAAGCCACACTGCACACGGAGACGAACACCATGTTAACGGGCCGAAATGGACAGGCAGACAGACGACAAAAAGAGGTTAGCAAACTAATTGCAAACTATCAGCTCAATATTGTTCTTATGATTTTTATTGCATGAAGTAAAGTTAGCGGTGACATGTTAGAAAGCATTCTTAAAAAGGTAGGCTACGTCTACATTAAGCTAACGTCATGTTAGCTTAATGGTTTTGTTTGCCTGGAGTAACGTTAGCCGATTGGATAACAAGCTAGCATTTTACGTTATAGTCCATGGGCAAAGTCCCAAAATGTCTCTTATTGGTAGGCTAAAATCTGGGTGGACACATTCTAGTTGTGATTTTTTTATATCCTATACATCCCAAGAAGAGGTTTTGATGTGATAAACCTTTTATATTGGTAGCTTTTGTTTTTAGTTGTTATCCCCTCTCAAAGTATAGGATAAGAGTAATGGAGAATATTACCCTATTCACTGCAGGTGAATAGGGTAATATTTTTTACTTATAGATATCATCATGAAACTTTGCCAGTTGATTACTAACATTAAAACAATTATTTTTTAAATTAAATTTTTTTCAGAAATGTTTGAATAAATATGCAAATTTGGCAATATCGAACTAATTATGTGAGAATTGTTTTCTCTCTTCTTTATTTTTACAACGTATATGTGTTCAAAGTTTTTACAAAACAGAATATGGATAAAGTTTTTTTTTCATTTTTCATTTTATAAATAAAAAAATATTATCAAAAATAGTGTTGCCTTTTCAGCATGTTTTTAAGAAGAAATTGTATCACTGATCAGACAATTAACAACATATGAACAAACCCTTCTGTAATGACTTTCAGAATAGTGCTAGTAATTATTATGGAAAGTTAGATATAAGTGTTTGAAAAGTTAATTTGTGATACATTTTTTTATGATGTTTACACACTTTTTGTTCCTGTCTTTCAGTAAAATCTCCTGAAGAGTTGATCGAGCGTTACTACAAGGTCCTTGGGCTTGTCAAGGGTGGCTCTGCCAAATGAGATGCCTACAGCAAGATGAAAGTTGACAGGAACACAATTGTGTATCAATCAGCAATTGCAGATTAGCAGCATTCAAGCTAGTAAATGAAGATTGCTTGATATTATTAAATATTTTTTGTGTATGTTCATTAAACAGAAATTGTTAACGTTTTAGGTAGAAACTACTTTGAATACAATAAAACTGTTAAAATCCCAAATGATGGTCTTCAATTAAATGAATATAGTAGCGTATGTTAAATCACGACGGGAATGCAGACCTGTATATTATAACAGTTTTGTACTGATATTTGTCACCACCGTCTCTGAAAGAGAAATCATGCTCTTAAACCGTCTGAGTTAATCATTAGGTAATGATTTGCAAAAATATTATAATGTTGTGGCTTTACTTACCGGGGCACATGGCACTTAACTAACCATTAATTGACATGGTTTCCCATGCTACCAATGTTCTTAGCCCATCTTAGTTAATCATTAGGTAATGATTTGCAAAAATATCATGTTGTGGCTTTACTTACCGGGGCACATGACACTTAACTAACCATTAATTGACATGGTTTCCCATGCTACCAATGTTCTTAGCCCATCTTAGTTAATCATTAGGTAATGATTTGCAAAAATATCATGTTGTGGCTTTACTTACCGGGGCACATGACACTTAACTAACCATTAATTGACATGGTTTTCCATGCTAATATATTAAAGTGAAATAATGCTCTTAAACCGTCTTAGTTCATCGTTAGGTAATATATCATAATGTTGTGACTTTACTTAGCGGGACACATAACTATTAATTAATGTATGGGACTTCAAATTCACGGTTTTCAGTGATGGCAATTAATTAATTAATAGTATTAATACATTTTAAGAAACATGTCTGAGTTGATCTGTAATAGATGTCTTAGGTAAGCAATGATCATTAAAGACTCAGTCTGTAATTAAGACTGACTTCTGATTAGTTACTGATGGAGTAACCATTCATTCATGGCTGAGTCCTCCATGAGTCTTACATGAGTCCTACATTAACTCAGGATGAACTGAGCATTAATTAAGCATCAATTAATGCTGATGAGTGTCTACGTAATATAAAGCGTTACCATAAAATTTCCCAAGGGGAAAGGGATTGGAAAAATGTCTAGACCCCAGAGGGGGGCGCAGACCTAAAAAATAAAATTATATTAAGCTGGATATAAACTAATTGTAAAAAATTGGACCGGAAATGGTTGCATTAAGGGGCCCTCGGAAATTTGAAGAAAAGGTGGTGTGAGCCGGTGAATGGTTGCATTCAGGGACTCCAGGAGTCCAGAAGCTCCTGCGTGAATAATGGAAGCCAATAGTGGGGAAAATGAAGACTATATGAATGAAATGGATGGATGTGAATTTAGGATTAGGCATAAGGCCCGAATGGTTAGGTTTAGAGTAAGGGGAAGGGAAGGTGTTAACCTCCACTAATAAATAATAATAATAACAATCTAATTGGGGGGTCTGTGACTTAGGATTAGGCACGTAGGGATACTGTGCACCAATACAAAAATTGCCACGTCAATGGACTATATTGGACCCGTGGCCGATGTGGACCATAGCGGGTAGAGGGTGATCATCATGGATATCGTGAGTGGTGACATGCTTCGTACAGGCCTTTCAGAAACATCATTTTCCTATAGTCATATGTAAGCATATTATGCATTTACACAGTAGGTATACGTGATAGATATTGAAATAAATATAACTATGTCCCAATGTCATGTAGGTGGTGATACTTTACATGAGATGGACATGCAAAATAGAACAAAAAGAAATAAAAATAACTTTAGATAGCGGTGGTGGACACCAGAGTGTTACCTCAATATATAGGAACATATATCACACAGTTATATCACGATGACATGTATGGTAAAAATACTTGACATGAAAAGGATGTGGAAAACTGAACAAAATGAAAAAAAATTAACTTCAAATATAGAGAGGTGACAATGGCAGTGTACAGCCCATCTACATATGTTACTATATCCCAATGTCATGCACGATGGTAATCCTTTACCTGAGATGGATATGTTAAATAGAACAAAGAAAAACAAAATTAACTTTGGATTAGTGGTGGTGGACACAAGAGTGTTACCTGAATATATAGAAACATATATTACATAGCTATATCCCAATGACATGTATGGTAATGATACTTTACATGAGATGGAGATGGAAAACTGAAAAAAGAGAAATAAAACAAACTTGAGATATAGAAAGGTAGATATGACAGTGATCACTCAATCTATGTGTCTGACTATATCTCAATGACACGTACGGTGGTAATACTGTACATGCAATGGACATGGAAAAGTGAAAAAAGAGAAATAAAAGTAACTTCAGGTTTGAGGTGGTAGACACAAAAGTGTTCCCTCGTAACCAACATGACTAAGACACTACCCGGGGAGACCGCCGGATAATGTCACTCGATGTGGAAATAAATATTATGACAAAACATAAAAAACAGCACTGACGGGGTTAGGTTAAGAGAGGACAGCAGACAGTCAAAGACTGCCCACTGGTTAGTGTACTCGCTAATATCTATGTATGTAATGATATCTATCTCCTATCAAGGCCTGGTGGTATTAGAGTAGAAGGTAATTGTGATATTGTTATTTATTATATAATGATTTAATAGGTATTATATTATATTAATTGTTTTGTTCTTATGGTATTTGTAAATATATACAATAAATGTACATATCTTCTGGTATTAAGTATGTATCTACTGCTGGTAGTTAGTACTATACTCAAGTTTTTTTCTCAATTGAGAACCAAAGGGCCAAACATCGCCTCTTTTTGTTGGATGTATAGTTTTCGTGTTTATTTCAATTGAATTTTGGACACAATGTTGTATATAAATATATATATACTATAAAGAATCTGGTTTTAGTTGGTATATATTGTCTATGGTTGTTGTTTTGGACTGTAGGAGATGTGGACTTGTCCAGGAGAAGACCAAGAGCACCCTCTGGTGGATATCCCCTGGCGGAGCACTCCTACAACAACTAAAAGATCCGCCTGTCTGATATAAAGATTGGAGAGTTATTATCATCACTGAGAAGTGTGTTTGACTGACTGTGTGTCATGGTCTGTCTGAATCTAAATAACAGGTTACCCACATTCGTAGTGGATGGGAATATAGTGGAATGTGCAGTGGTTGGATCCCACAGACAAGATAATGGGCGTTATTTTGTGATTGAATTGCATTGTAAGATAGGTACTATGTTGTAGCTAAGTTACATTCTAGAATGAGCTCGACCCATTTCTCCACAGAATATAAATTGGGAGATGAATAGAGTCTCCACATGTAAAGGAAACCTATGGCAGATAAGAATTGAGTTCCAGCAAACAGGTGAATGGTTAGGGTTAGGGGAGTGTGTGTGGTGATGTTAAGGAGGTATAAACACATCATATATAACAAGGCATAGATAGACAGTACTAGGGGTAGGCGGCCCGACAGAAGAGGTCATGACAGGTCTCAAAATGGACGATCATCACGGGGAATGTGGCAAGATGTCAACAATATTGTCTAAACGTATTGCCCGATAGGGATTCATAATAGTGTAATGGACATATATGTATTTTCATACTAAACCAATCATATCCTCTCAATAAAGCATTCCCTTGTGAGAACCCACCACGAGCCCATAACTGCAAAAGCATACTAATTCCCTCCCACTGCTGAAAATACGATGGAAATGTATGTGCTAAACTCTGTATGTCCACAAAGTACACTGTACACCCAGTCACACGTCAAGCCTGTGAGGTCTAGACAAAATAAGATAATCTTGCTCATAGGCCCAGAAAAAAGATGGGATTGAATGTGATGGAAGTAACATTCTAGTGGTCATGTTGCTTAAAGTCAATATAACGATGGCGATTGTATAGTGATAGTGGTGATTTAAAGTGAAATTATAACTAACTTCCAGGAGGGGAATGGAACCCTAAAATAGAAAGACAGCTAAGAGGCATGACATAATCCAAATGGGATGGCCCTCCATAACAGTAATTATACTCTTTAGGGCAATGGAGGTATTATAGTTCTAATACAAATATGACAGGTATATAGATTTCACGTATGATGGTGATAATATTATAGTATAATAGTGTTTAGGGTCTAATTAGAGTTAAAACTCAAGGGTAAGGAGAGGGGGATAAAAACCTTGAATGGACAAAAAGGTTAAAAGGCATGACGTCATCCAACTAGGATACCCCTCTATGGCAGTAACGTAGGCCTTAAAGGCAATAGAGGTGTTATATTACTGATATACGTATGACAGGCATAAAATTTCACACTACCAATATGAAACCTGGATTCCTACGTGGGGTTAAACCAAGCAGGCTTTGTGGTGATGTTTGAGGACAAGTAGCGTCTCACGTAGCCAATGTTCGGCCTCAGAATCTCTGATGGACATGACGTTGGGGTCTGACGCCGCTGCCTTGATGGAGGACGCCAGTTTGGCAGTGATCGTGTCAATGATCTTGAGAATCGAAGACTCGCCGATGATGGAGATATGATGAGTGGATCGGATCAATCTGCATATCGCTTTGGCCTTTGCCACGAAATCTGGATCATCTATGCCGTAAGATGAGGGCGTGGCCAAACTCTGGTCTCTCGGTGGTGGGTCGTCGGGCGGCGGTGACGTCACTGGTCCGGCTCCCCTGTATCCACGAGTCTGGGGGGGCGGCGTGGTCGGTGGACGAGTCCTGGGTGGTCTGGGTCTAGGGGGTGGGGTGCAAGGTTGCACTCTGGGAGGTGGTGAGGCTCGTCTCGGAGGTGCGGGGCGGCACGCAACAGGAACCCGATGCCCAGCAGTGCGTGAGCCCGGATGTGGTCTGTGGCCTGACCCGTCTCCACTGGTCGCAAACACTGGGCGACCGCGGCCCCTCCCCTCATTTTGGTAATGGTAATCTTCCTCCTCACTGCTCGGTGATAGTTGGTCTTCGTCATAATAGTCATCATACCTGGATCTGGGTTGACGTTCGGCTCTGGGATCTAGCCACAGCGCAGGTCCACGCCCACGGCTTGGGCAGTCACACCTGGCCCCGGAGCATTCCGGTGAAGGGCAGAACCCCAGAGGGCCCCATCCGACAACTGGCGCGTAAAATGGCGCCCGTCTGGCCCTATGGGCGTCGCCATTTTGGTAAAAATGGCGGACCTCGTGGCTCCTCGGCGCGTAAAGTTCAGCACGGTTGGAGTAAAAGGATTTATTTCGGTTCCTACCAGCTCTATTGCACGGGCCATTGGTCCAGCGATACGGGTAGCAATGTTCATCCATAACGTAACAGGTTTCCTTCTCAATAGTACTTCTTGGTTTGTTAGAGAAAAAGGGGGGGAGTATTGAAAAAAATTCGATAAAAACTGGAAAATGATGTTAATCAAATAGATTTGTTTATTTATAGTTGCAGTTAACGGCGGGACGTTTCGGTTACAAAAAAACCTTCATCAGCCTAGCAATCTTGAGAAAGTACCTGTACGAGCGCTAATTGGTGTGCTTCCAGCATGAAGACCAGAGTGAAAGAGGGAGATGAAGACGGGGGTTGGGCGGATATACCTTTCACCCCGTGACCTCTAAAGTTGGCGATATCCCGGACGAATTAAAAGTAAAGAAATAAAATTTCCCAAGGGGAAAGGGATTGGAAAAAATGTCTAGACCCCAGAGGGGGGCGCAGACCTAAAAAATAAAATTATATTAAGCTGGATATAAACTAATTGTAAAAAATTGGACCGGAAATGGTTGCATTAAGGGGCCCTCGGAAATTTGAAGAAAAGGTGGTGTGAGCCGGTGAATGGTTGCATTCAGGGACTCCAGGAGTCCAGAAGCTCCTGCGTGAATAATGGAAGCCAATAGTGGGGAAAATGAAGACTATATGAATGAAATGGATGGATGTGAATTTAGGATTAGGCATAAGGCCCGAATGGTTAGGTTTAGAGTAAGGGGAAGGGAAGGTGTTAACCTCCACTAATAAATAATAATAATAACAATCTAATTGGGGGGTCTGTGACTTAGGATTAGGCACGTAGGGATACTGTGCACCAATACAAAAATTGCCACGTCAATGGACTATATTGGACCCGTGGCCGATGTGGACCATAGCGGGTAGAGGGTGATCATCATGGATATCGTGAGTGGTGACATGCTTCGTACAGGCCTTTCAGAAACATCATTTTCCTATAGTCATATGTAAGCATATTATGCATTTACACAGTAGGTATACGTGATAGATATTGAAATAAATATAACTATGTCCCAATGTCATGTAGGTGGTGATACTTTACATGAGATGGACATGCAAAATAGAACAAAAAGAAATAAAAATAACTTTAGATAGCGGTGGTGGACACCAGAGTGTTACCTCAATATATAGGAACATATATCACACAGTTATATCACGATGACATGTATGGTAAAAATACTTGACATGAAAAGGATGTGGAAAACTGAACAAAATGAAAAAAAATTAACTTCAAATATAGAGAGGTGACAATGGCAGTGTACAGCCCATCTACATATGTTACTATATCCCAATGTCATGCACGATGGTAATCCTTTACCTGAGATGGATATGTGAAATAGAACAAAGAAAAACAAAATTAACTTTGTGATTAGTGGTGGTGGACACAAGAGTGTTACCTGAATATATAGAAACATATATTACATAGCTATATCCCAATGACATGTATGGTAATGATACTTTACATGAGATGGAGATGGAAAACTGAAAAAAGAGAAATAAAACAAACTTGAGATATAGAAAGGTAGATATGACAGTGATCACTCAATCTATGTGTCTGACTATATCTCAATGACACGTACGGTGGTAATACTGTACATGCAATGGACATGGAAAAGTGAAAAAAGAGAAATAAAAGTAACTTCAGGTTTGAGGTGGTAGACACAAAAGTGTTCCCTCGTAACCAACATGACTAAGACACTACCGGGGAGACCGCCGGATAATGTCACTCGATGTGGAAATAAATATTATGACAAAACATAAAAACAGCACTGACGGGGTTAGGTTAA
>JAOPFK010000512.1:0-2500 GCA_026122265.1 Ammodytes dubius
GCCCCACTTTGTGTTGGTCTATCACATAAAATCCCAATAAAATAAACGTTACATGTGTGGTTGTAACTTGGCAAAATGCGGAAAAGTTCAAGGGGTATGAATAATTTTGTAAACCACTGTACTTTAACTCAGTCCAAGTAACGTAACTTCAGGTGTGCACTGGATTGTGGGTCAGAATCACCCAAAATAGCATGCTGTTTTCAACACTAAAATTCTCGGCCAGATGTAGCAGACATCCTGGTATTTCTAACCATACTAAATCTGACCACAAGAATCAGGACATCCTAATCTTTTTTTCTACTGTACTAAATAGTGGAAATAATTGACTATGGGGATTGGAACGCAGGCCTGAGGTTGAAATAGACAAGAATATAATGAGACTCTTTATTATTATCAAATTTTTTATTTATTTCATCGGGACATCCTAAATCTTTTTTTCTACCAAGTGAAATACGGGGACTAGAACACAGTCTGATATTAGTTTCTCTGTCTCTCTCTCTAGAAGTGAACAAACCGGCAGAAGGCCGCGGAGTGATCCAGTCGGCTAAGTTTCCTGCGGCCCAGCCTCCGGACCCAAACCAGCCGTCTAAGATAGAGACTGAATACTGGCCATGCCCCCCCTCACTGGCTGCTATGGGTGAGACAGAGAGAGAGAGACAGAGACAGAGAGAGAGGGAGGGAGAGAGAGAGACAGAATACTGGCCATGCCCCCCCTCACTGGCCGCTATGGGTGAGACAGGCAGACAGACAGACAGAGAGAGAGAGAGGGAGGGATAGAGACAGAGGGAGAGAGAGAGAGAGAGACAGAGGGAGAGAGAGAGAGAGAGAGGGAGAGGGAGAGGGAGAGGGAGAGGGAGGGAGAGAGAGAGAGACAGGCAGACAAAGAGAGAGAGAGAGACAGAGAGACTGAATACTGGCCATGCCCCCCCTCACTGGCAGCTATGGGCAGAGCCGGCCCAAGCCTTCAGGGGGCCCTAAGCGAAATATGATTAGGGGGCCCCTCTCCAATGTTAGCGCTGCTGAAACTATAGATCTTTGTTAAATATCACTCACACACCCACTGTTTTTCCGCTAGTGCCTCCACTGTGCGGATGTGCGAAATGATTAGACAGCCGAGATTCAGACCCTCCTAGGGGGGTCCGGGGGTATGCCCCCCCGGGAGATTTTTTTAACCTTTTTAAAGTGAAATGCATGAATCTGGTGCACTTTGAGAGGAAAATTAAGAGGCTAAATCTGAGAAATCAGATGAATTAGAAGCTATTGAAGAAGGACACATGGATTTTCCATAAAAATATTAATATAAAATAAAATATTATGGAGGGTCCTCTGGGTTGGGCTTGGAGCTCTTTTTCTTTTACGGGACATATTGCTCTGTAATATAGTGAATGCATTTAAATGCAGTGTGAGGAACGAAGCAGAAGAACTCTGTTGTCCAGCTACTGTATCTTCTTTTCCACAGACAAGGTTGAAATAGGCTATAGACTATACACAGTGCATGGGCAACTGAGGGCAGCCCCATTTCCAATTGTTTTTAAATAAACTCAATACACACTGTGCATGGATGTGAACGTGACATGATCAGATAATTTCGGATTTCCTCCCAGATGAACTGATTACATTTTTAGGATATTAATTATCTAGACCAAAACATTTTATTCCTTTTTTTGTATGATAACTCACATTTGCATAATATGATGTTGATATCAAACACACAAACTAAAAAATAAATAATTTTTTATTTTTTATTTTTTCGAGGGGGCCCCCCAGGCAGTCGGGGGCCCTAAGCGGCCGCTTAGTTCGCTTATGCCTCGGGCCGGCTCTGGCTATGGGTGAGACAGGCAGAGAGAGAGACAGGCAGAGAGAGAGAGAGAGAGAGAGAGAGACAGAGAGAGAGAGAGAGAGAGAGAGGGAGGGAGAGAGAGAGAGAGAGACAGGCAGAGAGAGAGAGGCAGAGAGCGAGAGAGAGAGAGACAGACAGGCTGAGAGAGAGACAGAGAGAGAGACAGGCAGAGAGAGAGGCAGGCAGAGAGAGAGAGAGACAGGCAGAGAGAGAGAGGGAGAGAGAGGCAGAGAGAGACAGACAGAGAGAGAGAGAGGCAGACAGACAGAGAGAGAGAGACAGGCAGAGAGAGAGACAGGCAGGCAGACAGACAGAGAGAGAGAGAGAGAGACAGAGACAGAGACAGACAGACAGAGAGAGAGAGAGACAGAGAGAGAGAGGGAGAGGGAGAGGGAGAGGGAGAGGGAGAGGGAGAGGGAGAGGCAGAGTGAGAGAGAGAGAGAGAGAGAGGCAGAGAGAGAGACAGTTAGACAGACAGACAGACAGACATTTAGACAGACAGACAGACAGACAGACAGACAGACAGACATTTAGACAGACAGACAGACAGACAGACAGACAGACAGACAGACAGACAGACAGACAGACAGACAGACAGACAGACAGACAGACAGACAGACAGACAGACAGACAGACAGACAGACATTTAGACAGACAGAC
>JAOPFK010000512.1:7500-14756 GCA_026122265.1 Ammodytes dubius
TGTTGAGAAAATCACTTTTTGGTGGGGCGCTCCGGTGGCGTAATGGATAGAGCGTGTACCATATTGCAGTGGTCGCGGGTTCAAAACCGACCCGTGGACCTTTACTGCAGGTCATCCCCCCCCCCCCCCCTGTCTCTCTCTCTCTCTCTCTCTCTCTGTCTCCCCATTTCAACTCTGTACTGTCTAATAAAGCTTGATAATGGCAAAAAAAAATCACTTTTTTATCAAAATCAGTGAATATCTCCTCATGATCCACTACCTGTCTGTACTGTGTGTGCGCTGGGAAAAAAAATCAGTGTTAATACACAGCCTAGGCTCTGTAAACTGGCATGTTTCTAGCTACGGTGTGCCCCCTGTGTTTACCTACCAGTTTACAGAGCCTAGGCTGAGTATTCACACTGGATATTTTTTTTTCATCTCACACACACAGTGCAGACAGGTAGCGGATCATGAGGAGATATTCACTGATTTTGACAAAAAAGTGATTTTGACAACAAGCGTTCTCCAGAATCACTGACTGCACCTTTAATATCTACAGCGTCCCGTCCGTCTAACTAACCAATCACAGCCCTCCGTGGATCACTGAAGGCCGATTAACCCTTTATGCACTGACACTCACTCTACGGAAGCTTTCTAGGGACACAGGGGAGGAAGAAAAATTAGGAGCACTTTTTTTTTTTTTTTTTTTTTTTTACAATTTATTTTATATATCATTTTTATTATGGACGAGAGGAATTTATTTTTTACATTTTTTATATATGTTTTTTTTTTTAAATTACGGACTTTGAGAATAAAGGTGAAATTTCGTGAACAAATACGAAATACAATATTGACAAGAAAAAAAAATAAAGGGGAGGAAATTCATTTTTTTATTTAAATTATTTTTTATTTTTGAATATGCGCTATAAGGATAACATAGAAATGTTGTTTTCATTCTCAAAGTGCATGATAATTTTTTTTTATATTAAATTATTATTATTTTTATTCCTTATTTTTTTCTTCCCTGTGTCTCATATCCGTACCCACTCAGACCTGTGCTGCACTTATAACCGACATCACGCTTAATAAAACATTCTCATTCTCACCAAATTAATCTCCATCCATCTTTAGTTCCACGTTAGCTCCTGTCATGATGTAAAGTTAGCAGCTGGGATCATGAAGCTGGTTCAGTCAACTTTAAAAAATACTTTAATCATAGTTTTTTTTATGAACATACACACTGAAAAAACATTGAAAAAAACCACAAAAATAAAAGATAAAATCAAATGAACAGCAAGTCACCTTGTTTTGAGATTTGGGGGGATCCAATTCCAATTAAGTGCCCTCCCCAATCATTTATCCCAATTCTACATACAGTTTATACTCACATGTGAAATAGGGCTATCTCTCTCTCTTCTCTCTCTCTCTCTCTCTCTCCCTCCCTTCTTCTCCCTCCCCCTTCTCTCTCCCTCTCTCTCTACTCAACTACTATCTTCGATCCTAATTTCTAAAATCACCCTATTACGTTCATTATTTTTCCTACTTTTTGAAAACATTTTTAAAGTTTTTAACATTAAAAACACTAGCTAGCTAAAACCGACAGACAGACACACACACACAGCCACACACAGACAGACATACAGACACACACACACACACACACACACACACACACACACACACACACACACACAAAAACACACACACACACACCCACACACACGACAACACAACAACACAACAGACACAACACAGCAAAACAGACAAAACCACACACACACACACACACACGACAACACACAAAACACACACACACACACACACACAGACAGAAACACACACACACACAGAGTTTGGAGTCCTGAACAAATCACTGCCAGAGGAGGGACCAAGTCATTGTTTTATAATCTCAATCCAGAGTAGAATCCTAACTCAGATTTTCAAAATAAAAATATCAAAGTCCGAGTGACGTCACAAATCATTGGTGTTTATAAACTTTCCTGGACCATTTTAAACACACACCACACACACACACACACACACACACACACACACACACACACACACACACACACACACACACACACACACACCAACACCACAACTTCATGAACCCACAGTCCTCAGCTGATTTTCATTGCTTTTAACTTGAAAATCAGCCGATTAATAAAAGGAAACATATATTTAAACATCTGTATCGTATCTGATTGTAATATCTATTTATTATGCGGAGCTTTTTTTAATTTATTTATTTGATGAATGTACATTTTAATGCCACGAGAACCTTATAGTTTGCTACTGTGAAATGTTTTTTGAATTTTGAAAATATAATTTCTGCTGTACAGTTTGTTTTTTATTATCATTAGAATTAATAAACATTCACATTATCTCAAACTAACACTTGATATCTTTAACCCTCTGTAAACCTGCTCTAAAATAGTAGAAATATGTGTGGGCGCTCTGGTGGTGTAGTGGATAGAGCGTGTACCATATCGGCTCAGGCCTTCGTTGCAGTGGTCGCTGGTTCAAATCCGACCTGTGGACCTTTACTGCAGGTCATTCCCCCTCTCTCTCTGTCTGTCTCCCCATTCTCAACTCTTTACTCTGTCCCCCTTAACATATAAAGTTTGAAAATCCCCAAAAAATGTTGGATAGATGAATTGCCTAAACTCTTTTCAGATGCTTTACTATCATGAAACTAACTCCACACATTACATAGTTAGAAGGATAGATAGATAGACAGACAGACAGACAGACAGATAGAGTGATAGACAGATTAGAGATAGATAGATAGATTATAATAGATAGATAGTTTGGTGCGACACTTTTTATATATGGTTACGGAGGAGACAAATACAAAGGGTGGCATTTCGCACTAATCAACACGGTAGCATCATATCGGATCCTGTCTCGGCTAGAAAAGTTTTCATGCTTCAACATCGTTTCTGTTCAATGTAAAAGTCCAATAAATAAATCGATAAAAATAAACAAAGTCTCATTTAACTTTGTCTCTTCCAACCACAGGCAACAAAACTATTAACAAACAAACATTTAGAAATAAATATCAGTGTATTTATTGGTAGACAGATAGATAGAGACAGAAGTAGATAGATAGATAAGATAGTAAGATAAGATAGATAGACAGACAGACAGACAGACAGACAGACAAGACAGACAGACAGACAGACAGACAGACAGACAGACAGACAGACAGACAGATCAGACAGATTAGATAGATAGATAGATAAAGATAGATAGATAAAAGATAGATAGATAGATAGATAGATAGAATAGATGATAGATATAGATAGATAGATAGATAGATAGAATAGATAAGATAGATAGATAGATAGATAGATAGATAGACAGATAAGATAGATAGAATAGACAGACAAGACAGACAAAAACAGACAGAATGTACAAGACAGATAGATAGACAGACAGATAGATAGATCAGACTAGATAGATAGATAAATAGATAGATAGATAGACAAGACAGACAGATAGAAATATGATATAATAGATAGATAGATAGATAGATAGATAGATAGATAGATAGATAGATAATAGATAGATAAGATAGATAGATAGATAATAAAAGACCAGAGAGACAGAACGGATTAGCAGCAGAGGTGAGTATGTGTAAAAGTGAAATAAACAGAAAGAAGGGGGTCGCTCGTGTAGGTTATCTATCATAAAGAAGGAAGAATAAGGGTTGAGAAAAATCTGCCATGAGGCTCATTTACATGCGCATTGTTTTTATTTTCTACAATAACTTGTGTTGTGTGTGTGTGGGGGGGGGGGTGTGGGTGTGTGTGTGTGTACGTGGGGGGTGTGTGTGGGTGTTAGTCTGTGTGTGTGTTAGTCTGTGTGTGTGTTGGTGGGTGTTAGTCTGTGTGTGTGTTTGTTACTACAGAATTTTTCACACTGTGCTGTGCTGATGAATTCTCACCTCTTTGTCGTGACAGATTCTCTTAACGCCCACACACACACACAAACACACACACACACACACACACACACACACACACAACACAACACACACACACACACACACACACACACACACACACACACACACACACACACACACACACACACACACACACACACACCACAGAGACAACCTCAACACACAATACAAAATAGCCACACACACACATACACACAAACAAAGATAGAGACAAAACACACACCATCACAGAACACACACACATAGACACTCTCACACACATACAAAAAATATAGAAAAAGAGAGAACACACACACACACACACACACACACACACACTACATCTCTCACACAGACACTAAATAGACAACAAACACAACAACTCTCACACAACACTAAGATAGACACACACACACACACACTAAGATAGACACACACACATAGACACTACCACACACAACAAAAATATAGAAAGAGAGAGAGAGACACACACACACACAGACTCTCTCTCACACACACAAGATAGACACAACACACAACTACTCACACACCACAAAAATATAGGAACACACACACACACACTCTCTCTCACACACACAAATAAACACACACACCAGACTCTCTCTCTCACACACACACACACACTAAGATAGACACACACACACACACACACAAAGATAGACACACACACACACACACTAAGATAGACACCACGCACACACACCCCACACAGGTAATAATGTGGAGCTTTGTGTTGCTAGGTTACATGTCCTATGACGGATGGAACACAGAGGTGTCGCCCACGCCGAGGCTCAACACTGAATCTCTCTCTCGCTCTAAGAGTCACTTTAATATTCTCTCTCTCCCTTCCTCTCTCTCTCTCTAACACACACACAGTCACTTTAATATTCTCTCTCTCTCTCCCTTCCTCCCTTCCTTTCTCTCTCTCGCTCTAAGAGTCAGTTTAATATTCTCTCTCTCTCTCTCCCTTCCCCTCTCGCTCTCTCTCTCTCACACACACACAGTCAGTTTAATATGTTCACTCTCTCTCACACACACACACACACACACACACACACACACACACACACACACACACACACACACACACACACACACACACACACACACAGTCAGTTTAATATTCTCTCTCTCTCTCTCTCTCACTCACACACACACACACACACACACAGAGTCAGTTTAATATTCTCTCTCTCTCTCTCTCTCTCTCACACACACACACACACAGAGTCAGTTTAATATTCTCTCTCACACACACACACACACACACACACACACACACACACACACACACACACAGTCAGTTTAATATTCTCTCTCTCTCTCTCACACACTCACACACACACACACACACACACACAGTCAGTTTAATATTCTCTCTCTCTCTCTCTCTCTCACACACTCACACACACACACACACACACACACAACAAAGCAGTGTCAGTTTAATATGCTTCATTGTGAGCATATTAAATATAACAGCTAACACAAATGCATCATATTTGGTACAAAATATGTGCTGTAGAATATGATACATGGTAAAATCAATGAAAATCGATAAAATAAAAAAATGCAACAAAATAAATATATCAAAAAAAGTCAATTTAAGACTTTAGATCTAAAAGAATAACAGAAATATACTCAGATATTAATATGGTTAAATTATTGTAAAAAACTAATAGTTGTGATAATGTAACATTACTAGAAAAACATGGATAAGCCGAGGTTCTGTGAACAAAGGGGCAACCGAAGCTAGCAACATGCACATTTAAATTAAACACCAAGAAAGTCACGTTTCCATATTATTTTTCCTGATTTATATGTGGCTCATGGAGTTCTCTAGTACTTTATATATGGAGAAAATCTGTAATGAGATTTCAGGGAAAGCAGAGAAGTTTAAACAGATATGTCAGCCTTTCCTGGACTATATAACAGTACTGAAGGGACCTACATGACACCTCGTTGACTTTTTATTTTCTGCTTAACATTTACCTTTTAGTTTAAACAATGTCCTTAGAAACCTGTAAAGTAGAGTACGCCATGTTAGCTGTTTGTTTTATTTTGTCTTTTGTTTGTGTGTTCACTTTTTTCAGTTGTGTGTTTTCTCTATATAAAAAAAAACAATAAAAAAAATCGACAGACACACGAGCAGCGATACTTTTCAGTTTTTTTATTTTATTTTGAATGGAGTGAAACGTCTACAGAAATGAGAGGCCTCGCAATAATACATCCACAAAAAAAAAAAAAAAAAAAAAATTCCTTTTTTCCCCATATAATAATATTTAAGCAGTAAAGAAAGAAAAAATCTTTGTCTTATTTTGAAACCGGGATCTGTACATTCTGTGAGATATGTCCTTAGACCCGTTTGCACCACACCAGCCCTGCTAACCTTTAACTCCTCCCCTCCCAAACCTTAACACCACCCACACGAGAAATATAGAACAAGGAAAACAAGCCCACCCAGGTCCGATCCACCTCAAACACACCTGAAGACTCTTTGGATCATTTCAAAGTAAAAGTTTGATTTATTACAACGTGAGTCGAATTCTAGTTCATATTTTGAAGCAGAAAATGGTTGGAAACAAGTCTATTAGGAACATTTAAAATCGCAGGTCTACATCGAATGTTGTAAATTTTATTTTAAGTCGACGATTTTGCAAAAAACGCTGTTGTGTATATTTAGTTTTCTTTTTGATTTGGTGGGAAAAACCAAAACATGTCAGTAAAACACACGAGAATATTTTTTTTTTAATTTCTTTCAAATTTTGAAATTCTGTCAGATTTTTTGGGGAATTATACATTTTATTTCCTCCAGTGATTACGAAATAAATATCTTGTGATCACAATCTGGCAAGGATCATTTTCTACTCATTACTTAAAAGGTGCTCCGAGAAGCTTTTGTTAATTCTAGCGCCCCCTTTGGACAAAAGCAGTAGTGTTTTTACCACGCCAGCTGTTGTTCCTGGGTGAGCGTATACCCATTACAAAGGCATTAAGAAAAACTATATAAAAATAGCATTCTTTGCACTGATGGTCTCGTTTGCTGTTACATGTAATTCATGATCATCAGAGGAAAAATGAGACTGTTTCAGAAATATTTCAAAGTTCCTCGTAGAGACTTTAAAATATTACATACGTCATTATCTGGAGATCAGAAGAAAACAGTGAAAGCTTTGTTTAGTCAAGATCATGATAGAATGAACATGTGACAAACAACCTTTACTTTTTACTCATCTCATGATCTCAAGATATGAGGCATTTTCTACTTCTTAAAACATGTTGTCATTGTCTCACATTACCTCAA
>JAOPFK010000513.1:0-7500 GCA_026122265.1 Ammodytes dubius
GGGGAATTTTTTTGTATTTTTTCCCCGGTAAGTATTTTTATTTATCTTTTTTTTTAACTAGAATTCATTTAGTTTTTTTTTTTTAAAATCCATTTTGCTTTGGTAAATTTAACATCCATGCCAAAAAAACCCCCTTTTATATTAAAAAATTTGCATTCAAAGGTAAAGGTAAAGTGCCATTTTTAACATGTGGGGTTGGGTAAAGGGATTTGGGCCGAGTGACTCAGACGGGCAAGGGGTTTTCTGTCTGGTCAACTCTGTCGTATGCATGTGGGGGGTGGGTCCCTGTGTCAACGATGGCATTAGGCCTTCAACAAAAAGCTAACTTCAATACCCAAATTTCACAGTGACTTGATTTTTGTCATACCCTTCTGCTGTTTTGGGAGAAATATTAAAATACAAATTCAATTTAAAATGGTTGAGTACAATAAAACATTTACTTTAGTTGGAAAAAAATCCTTTAAAACAATCAACTCAAAAAAGTCACTTAAAAAAGGTATTAAACTTTAAGAAATCTTAAATTAAGGTTGCACCATCCAAAAAGTAAAATGTTGGTTTAAATACCTTTCTCTTGATTGTGAAATAAACGAAATAAATATAATGAAGACACGATACACGTAAAATTGATTGAAAACCTTTTTCTTATAAAGATTAATAAAGGGGAATTTTGAAATAAAGAAATAATCCTTTGGTTTATTTTTTTTAAAATTTCATCCAGGGTGGAGTGTGAATGCCACCACCCAACCAACAGGGGACTCCAGTCTTTATTTCAGGGGAAAAGTGGGGACCTTTCTTGACCCTGTTTTCCCCGGCATCATGTGGTTTTTGTGATCCGTACATGAAACAGCTCTAACTACAGGGGGAAAAACTTTTCAAAATTGAGATGGATCAAAAAAAACCACATTCGGAGGTTTTTTGTGACCATTTGTGCCACTTTTGGTCCATTCTTTTGGTAGTGGAAACCGAAAAGTTGGTTTTGGTCCCTTTTGGGACCCCCTCCCCAACGCCGGGAGCGGAAATACTAGAAAAAAAAAGGGGTTTTAGGGCCCCCAGTTAAAAGTATTGCAAATGACAAGCTAATTCCCTGTTTATTTAAACGAGTAAAACTGTATAAAGGGAAGTCGTGTTTTTTTTTTCTGGCCATGCAAGCTGCATCATGTGGGCGCAACTCCTGTTTTATCCTTCAAAATAAAGGTCAACCCGCTTGGCTGTAACAGGCTTTTAAGTGAAGGTGTCGGGAAATTTCTGTTTGCCAAGGAAAACTTGACTGTGAAGTATGGATGGTTGCGGTGAAAAAATCTAACAGGGCAGACGTTGATTAGCCAAACAGCGACACACATCTTTCACCAGCAAAATGGCGTAAATTTAAACTCGCTAAGATTTTTTTTCTTTTATATTTTAAATTTACTTGATTTTTCCGATTTTGGGAGTTTTTTAAGTAAGGGCCCTCTAAGCAGTATTGTGCATCCCCCCTTTTTTTAAAAATTTGAATAGCAGCCTATCTCTCAACTTGACTGGAAATTATCTTCGCATGAATGCTTTTTATAGCAAATGCGATTAAAAATGTGGCACTGACAGCCCTGTATGAACCCCCCGGGTTTAAAAAAAGCAATGCAAACGGAAATGAGAACGTGTTGATTTAAATACAGCGCGGGAAAAGGGGAACCCGATCAAAAGTAGACAGAAAATCACATTTAAAATAAAAGTGGGAAAAAACGCGGGGAGCTGCCCACTTGTAACCAGTTTCAAAAAGTCAATGTTAATGCCAGGTGGAAACAGGGTCTCTGTGTTTGTGAAATAAACAAAAAAATGTAGATTGAAGAAAAAGAAAAATGACAAATTGATTAAAAACCTTTTTTTAAAGATTTTTAAAAGGGAATCTTGAGGATGAATTATTTAAAAGGTCTAGGCCTCAAAAATTTCTGATTGTAAAATGATTTTGATGATCAATTGTTTTTTGAAATTAAATTTAAAAATAAAATCACCCAAACCCCAAAATGTTGGTAAAAAGCATGATGCAGCAGTTTGGTGAACTGCTAAGGGGGGGAAACAACCCCGCATTGGCCGCCTGCGGGGGTTGGCCCGGTCCGCAAGAGGCTCGCCGTTTTGTTCATAGGGGCCATAATTTTTCCCTGACGCGCGCCGAGTCAGCCCCCTCACATTTAGGGTGCAAAAAAAAACAAAAAACATGGTCCAGCTGTCCCAAAAAAAAATTAAGATGTGGTTCACTGTTAACCAGCAGCAGTTTGTCAACATATCTTAAAAACACCTGAACCCCCCCCTCGAAAATACAACACATTAACAGCAATTCAGCAACTACTAAACACTTTTAACAACAGCATGTGTGCTCGCGGCACAAATAAAGGAAACATCACCCCTCCCCGAAATGAAAGTTCCGGCGACGGGGACAACACCGGTGTTTTCGCGTACTGGGCTATATGGTTTTCCAAGGGACATGCCATAAATTTTGGGTTCTATTTCCCAGGAAAGCACACAGCGGGGTGAGTTTCACTATGCTAACCGGTGCTCTTGGGCTAAAGTAAAACCAACAGCTAAAAGATGCAAAATAACATATTTGCAGAATGTATTGGAAACCCCAATGCCCTCACCACACGCCCCTCGTTTGCAGACCCGGGCAATCTCAAACGCTGAGGGCCCGGGGGTTTCGCCGCACAAGCCTTCGATCACGTCCTTCGAGACGCAATTTCTACGCGCCGAAAAGGGCCCCGCGCTCCCCGATTCAGGCGCGGTCACGCGCCGCGAAGGGGCCCCCCCGCCGGGGCTCGCCGATTTTTGGGGTGGACGCGCAGCCACGCGCTAGTACTTGACTTTGAAATTTTTCTCCCCGCACGGCCGTGCGGTGTGTTCGCAGCTTAACTGTTAGACTAAAAGTGTAGCATATAAAGCACTAAAACGTGTCAAATATTTTAAAATTTCTATAATTGTTAGATACAAAAAATCAAAAAACCTTCATCATGGAAAAGTTATTTTGAAAGGCAAAACATTTTTTTATTAAATGTGTTAATCTTATTTGTTGTGTCTCCTTCTTTTACGGTGAGTCAAATGGATGGCTCTTTTAAATTTTTGGTCACATTTCCAAAATTTCTTCCACATTTTTTTCTAGAAACAAGGGGGGGGCCAAAACTTCCCCCCCGGGCACAACCGGGCCCACTCTCCCCCTACAATTAAAAACACCAATTTTATGTGAAATACTTTTATGCTTTAGATTAGCCTAATTGCTGATGCTTTATCAAAGCAGTTTCCCCATAAATTAATTTGACCAAAAAGGTAAATCTGAACCAATAATCACGAAAAGTATCTAATTAGCTTAAAAAAATGAAATACAAAAGTGCACATCAATTTTTTAAGTTTACATTAGGGTAAATGTAAGTGCTTTTTCTTCTCCCCTTTTTTGGCCGTTAAATAGTCATGACATATGTGGCTATAAACTGTAAATTCTTTACATTTTTTAGAGAGAGAGAGAGAGTTTAGAAAGGGGGTGGGGGTGTTACTCCCCTGTTAGTGGGGTTCAAAAAAATAAATTTTACATCAAGGTTATAAATAAAAAAAAAACATCACATATTGTTGTCTTTGGGGCTAAATAGTATGTCAATTTCAAGCTTTGTGGCTTGTACCCCAAAGATAGAAACAATTTTTCATGTTTGATTTGGGTGTAGTCTACTTTAGGTTTTTCGAACTGTTTGTGATTTTTTTCATTGGGGCCAAATTTGCTCATATACATATCATTCCACATTAAGCCGAGAATCTTTTTTGAAAAATGTAGCCTTGACGTAATAGTCGCGGTGGACGTTCATATTTTTGGGGAAAAGTAGAATCAGGTAGGGCAATTTGTAGGGCACACATAAACATTTTAGACCACATTGACATTTTTATTTTCCCCTTTTGAATTTTGGTTTCTTTTTTTTCCCTTTTTTTAAAACCACATAAAAAGTGCACCCCTAAACCCCAAAATGCCCCTCTTGTAATGGAATTACCTTTTTGTGATTTTGAAAAAACAAAATAAATGAAATGAAAAAAAACCCTAAAATTATTAAAAATTTTTATAAAAGAATAATAAAGGTTTTTTTTAAAAAAAAAAAAAGTTTGTTTATTCCAAATTCCCAGATTTGGGGTTTTGAAAGTGGACCTCCCCCCAAAAGGAAATAAAATTTGAAATGGAAAGGGACCTTTCCTTTTATTTTTAAATCAAAAAAAATTAAAAATGGGGACCAAAAACCTAAAATTTTTAAAATTTTTTTTAAAATTATTAAAAAATCTTTTTTGAATTATTAAAAACAAAAAATTTTTTTTTTATTGTAAAATGTTGAGAAAGTTTTTTTGGGGAAAAATTAAAAAAAAGAAAAGTTTTCCCTTTTTTTTTGCCCCTGTCAAGGGGAGTTTCAGAGAAAACCAAAGGGGGGTGAAATTTACTGCAGGGGTTTTTTGGAGTTTAGCCCCGTTAATTTCCAAAAATCTCCTTTCCCCTTTTTTCTTTTAATTGTCTCGATGGGGGAAAGTAATAAAAAACTAAACATTTTTAGAACATTTAATTTTATTTTTCCCCTTGAATTTAAATTTCTTTTTTTAATTACCCCCGAGGAATGTAAAGTGACAACCCCAAAAGTATAGTTTTAAAATAAGGGGAATACCTTTTTTTTTTTAAAAAAAACCAAAAAAAATGATTGAAAAAAAGTCACTTCAAAATTTAAAACCCCATAAAAATTATAAAGGGGGTTTTGGGGAAAAAAAAAAATAAAATTATTGACCTTTTTAACTCAATTGGGGTTGAAAATCCCCCAAAAAAAAAAAGGGGTTTAGTATTTTTAATAAGGGGGTTTTTCTCCGTGTTGTGAAATAAAAAAAAAAATTTTAAATTTAAAAAACCAGTCCTGTAATTTTTTTTCCTTTCTTTATTAAATAAAAAATTTTTTAAGAAAAGAAATTTCCAAATTGGTTTTACCTTTTAAAAATCCCGATGGATTGGCGGAACGCAAAATAAAAACAAAAATAACCATTTTTTTGAAAAAAGGGGGGGGAACTCTTTTTTTAAAATAAAAAAAATTTTTGATTGAAAAACAAAACACTTCAAAGAAAAAAATTTTTATGTTTTTTTTTTAAAATTTTTTTAATTATATCTTTCGCCTTTAAAAAATTTAATTTAAAAATAAATCTGTATTTTAATTTTTTGAAAAAAAATTGACACAAAAAAAACCTTTCCTTTTTTTTGGGGCCCTGGGTTTGACGTGGGGTAGAAAAGAAACCACTTGAAAAAAAAAGGATTTTATGCTGCTTTTCCCCTGTTTTTTTATATCACTTTCGCCCTTTTTTAAAATTTTTAAAAACCCCACCTTTTTGTTTTAAAAACTTTTCAAAATTACAAAAATTTCCAAAATACCGTAAATCATCCCCTAAAATCCCCGGGGCTGGCTTCAGCAATTGAGGAGTTTTTAAAAAAGACGTGGAATGGGGGGGGGGGCCAGGCCGGGGACGGGGGTTCCCCAAAAATTTTCCCCCCCACTCCAAGTCCACGTTCAAAGTTTTGAAATTTTCCAAAAAAAATTTTTTAAGATTTAAAATGTTCAAAAGGGGGGGGAAAAACCCCCTTTTTTTTAAAACCCCTGTTTAGGGGGTTTTTACACCCAGTTCCCTTTGGGGGGGCCCCCCCCCCCAAAAACCCAAACCCCCAACAACCAACCACACCAAAACCCCCCACCACAACAACTGATTGGGGTTAAAAAGCCATCTTAAGGGGTTAGCCCGGGTTTTAAATACTAACTCTTTTCAAAAAAAAAAATAAAGAAAAACCTCAAAATATTTTTGTTTTTTTTTTTTTTTTTTTTTTTTTTTTTTTTAAAACCCTAAACCCCCCCCAAAAAACTTAAAACTGCTTTTTTTTGGGGATTTCCACCCAAAAATCCAACAACCTCCTTATTTTAGATTTTTTTTTTCGGGGGGGCCCCTCCCTTCATCAAAACACCCCCCGAAAATTTTTTTTTGGTTTTTGGGGGGGTTTTTTGGGTTTTTTTTTTTGGGGTGTTTTTGGGTTTTTTGGGTTTTTTTTTTTTTTGGGGTTTTTGGGTTTTTACACCCCTTCAAAAACCAAACCTTTGGGGGGAAAATTTGGGAAAAAAGGGTTTTGTTTTCGGGGGCGACTATTTTTCCGTCTGTTTTTGGGCCTAAAATTAAAAAAATTTGGGGGGGGGGTTTTGTTTTGTTTCCCTCAAATTTGCCCCCCTGTGGGAAAATATAAAAAAAAGGTGTATTGTCCCGGTCCCTTTGGTTCTGTGTCCCCTTTTTTAAAACTTCCCCCACCTGAAAGGAGAAAGAGGTTTTTTTGGTTCCCCCCCCCCTTTTCCCGTGCTACCCACTTTTAAAAATGGGGGCCCCCCAGGGGGCCCCCCAAAAATGAGGGAAACTGGGGGAAAAAAATTTTTTTTTTTTTTTTTTTGGGGCGCCCTTCGGGGTTTTCCCCCCCCACTTTTCGAAATAAAAAAAACCCCAAAATTTTCCACTTTTAAACAACCCTATTAAACAACAAATTTTTTACAAAATTTTACATACCCTTTCCACTCCCACTGACATGTTTTAGTTTATATTTCAAATTGTTGTGATCATCGTGGCGTTTTCCCCATCTAGGATGGCAAGAAATTATTATTTTGATATCGTAAATCTGGCAGTTCTTATTAGCAATCGATAAATCATTAATTCTTCAAACAAAAGTTGTGAATCTTGCCCATTAAAAATCCCACAGCCCGAGATGACAAATGGTTTTCCAAACTTTTTTTTTGTATCCAAATTTACAGTTTTTAATTCCTAAATATTCAGGTTAAGTTGCGAACAAATGTATAAAAAAAAATATATATTTCTGAGAATTAAGGTAATTTGTACAAAATAAACTAAACCAGCGTTTTCCCGTCCCCACAGTGCAAAAAAACAGACACACATTAGACCACACACACACACAGACACACACATTAGACAAAAAAAGTATCAAAGCAACTTAAGAAATATTTTAGTATAAAACAAACAAAAAACATCTTGGTTTTTATAAATATCTTTTTTTTTGTGTTTGTGTTGTGTGTGTGTGTGTGTGTGTCTGTCTGTCTGTATTTGTGTGTGGGTGTGTGTGTGTGCATGTAAGAACAAATAATTATGTTGTCAGTGTTATGTAATTACAAATTGCCTCTTCTAGTTGCAGTTGTATACAAATGCAATCCCTAAGAGTGGTGGGTTCAGTTACTTGCGTACACTTCACTTTTTTAAAGTAATCTACAGTCCCCTCCATAAGTATCGGAACAGTGGGGGCCAAATTTCCCTTTTTTTTTGCTGTAGACTGGAAACATTTTGGGTTTGAACACCAACAGAATGAATATGAGACAATAGATCCCAACATTTCACTTTCCCTTTCCAGGTATTCACATCTGGATCTGATACACAACTGAGAAATAGAAGTTTTTGTAAAGGAACACCACATTTTAATCTATGCTTATATGTTCAGTA
>JAOPFK010000514.1:0-16043 GCA_026122265.1 Ammodytes dubius
AATCAAGGGAAGAAAATGACCACAGGACAACTCCCCCCCCCCCCCCCCCCCAACAGCCAGTACAAAGACAACTCCATGTCTGGTAGGCAAACAAAAAGAGTAAAGATTCAAGTGCTCTGAAGAGAACTGCTTAAAAATAATGCTTTTAACATAAACAGAATAATAATAAATTAAAAGCCTGGTTAAAAAGGTGTTGCTTAAGCCTCTTTTTAAAAAGTTCAACAATGTGACTGTGGAACAGCCTGTTTCAGTATCTCAGGGTCAGATCATGTAAACATAATAAGCGGCAATTTTTGTAAATATACCTTTTGTGACAAGGACCACTTTTCCAGCGCCACCGAATTTTTTTGGTTTCCTAAAAAAAGAAGGCAAGAAAATTATTTCCTCTCACTCACATCACGAGAGGGAGAAGCACTCACACACACACAACACGGGGTGGATGGGGAGAACACACACACACACACACACACACACACACACACACACACACAACACGAGGGGGAGGGAGGCACACACACAGTCACAGCGTTAGTGCACCCAACTTTCCAAACATTACGTTCTCTAACCATTCCATACATATCACCAACTCCTCCAACATTTCCGCTTTGGTGTTAAATAAAGCATGCCCCGCTATTTTCATTTTTATAGTTGATAAACACAGCCGCGGCGGTGCAGCTAATTTCAGTTAGCATATCAATAGCCGTTTCCATTTTAACGGTCACGATAGCTTTGCTAACGCAGAGTTTAAATACATTTGCTTTCACATGTTTTAAACACCTAAACGTGCTACAGACTATGTAAGATGCAAAGATACCCAACATTTAGTTAGCAATATGTGCTGCTGAATTCTACCTGCAATTACCAATATAGATTACAACACAACACGCCGCTTACCTGAAGTCGCCATCTTCAATCTGTGATGTAAAGATGAAGCTGCTTTCTCTTGTAAGGTTAAGGTAGAGCTTAACCCCGCCCTTTCAACGCCGGACTCAGCGAATCAAACCCACTAATTCAAAAAATAGCCTCGTTCGTCATTCCCAGGTCTGAGCAAAACCTGCGCAACAACAAATATATGCTAAAATGCTGTGCGCTCAGCAGGCCGAGCGTCATGATTGCGCCGGTCTTAGCAAGTCGGCGACATCTCGAACGAGGCTTAATCATGAGCTTGATCCATGTGCTTATTGCTTCTGTCTTTCAGGGCGGACATTTTGTGTTGGTCATGTGAAACTAAATAGACCGAAAAAGAGTTAGGCTGCTTCGTTTGCGTTGTTTATGTTGTTTTGGGGATTTACTAGTATTCACCTGCCTTGCATTGTGGTGGAACATCAACATTGCTTTTATTACTTATATACTTATAACCCAATAATAGCCTTATAAACTAAGACACTTTCTTGATAGAGAACCCACATGTGCTGTTTTTCCTTAATTCTCTAATATATAAATCAAACTGAAAAAAAGGAACTTTTGTTATGACCGATACATGTTTATCTAAAGGGGCGCTGAAAACTCTTCAAGTTATTTAAGAAAGCAAGCAGGGGAGAAGAAGAGATAAGTCATATTTACTAGATCCAGCTGCCCACTAGATGGCAGTATTGCATTACATATAGAGGGACTGTGGTCTTCTCAAAGCCTTTCATGGTGTGAAATGTAATGGTAAATGCAATAGGACTTTATTTCTCTAACTGTGGAGATAAGCCAAACGTCTTCTAATGTTTTAAATTATGGTTTTATTAAATATAAGTCTTTAGCTAGCCTACATGTCCCACGCGCTCCAGACTTCACCCGCATGCTAAGAGCCCAGGCCCGTGGTCGTCCTCGCATCCGCATCAAGCGCGTCGCTGCAACTTCCGCGCTTCCGGCGACTGGTATCGCTGTGCCGCGCGCTCCGAAGAGGAGGAGACCGCGGCGCGTTCTCTCACGCGGTCGCCCGGAGCGCCGAGGACGGCCGGGACGGCGAGCAGCACGGAGGTGCGAGGGCCCGGTCATCACTGCTCGCAGTTTTAATTAGGGCCCGAGCACCGACCGGTGCGAAGCCCTATTGAAACCGCTAGGATTTTTATTAGGGCCCGAGCACAGACATGTGCGAAAGCCCTATTGTAATCGGTATGATTTTTATTATTAGGGCCCGAGCACAGACATGTGCGAAAGCCCTATTGTAATCGGTGTGATTGTTATTATTATTAGGGCCCGAGCACAGACATGTGCGAAAGCCCTATTGTAATCGGTACGATTTTTAGGGCCCGAGCACAGACATGTGCGAAAGCCCTATTGTAATCGGTGTGATTGTTAGCACAGACATGTGCGAAAGCCCTATTGTAATCGGTGTGATTGTTATTAGGGCCCGAGCACAGACATGTGCGAAAGCCCTATTGTAATCGGTATGATTTTTATTATTATTATTATTTGGAATCCTAAATGGGACTTTTCCCCTACTTGCCCTGGTAGAATAGTTGTAAAACTCTGCGGGCAGGTCAGACCTGCAAAAAATTGCAATGTATCAGTGGTTCAGGATTTGTGCACAAAAATAGCGCCCCCTATGGCCAAAAACAGTTTTTCAGGAAATGCATGCTCAAAAATTGGGCTAGAAGCCTGAAATTACCGGACAACATGTAATGGCCCAAGGCGCACATAAATGCAATTGTATGTCATTGGCCAAAATCAACAGGAAGTCGGCCATGTTGGATTCAGTGCCTAAAACCGCCACTTTACATCTTTTCGCATTTCGACGAACTGGTCCTAGAGATATTGCACCAGGGACGTCAAACCACTTCTCAAATACAAAAGACCCTTGCCCGAAGTCAAATTGCGGAAAGATTTCAAAATTTTGAGAGAACCAGGGATCTTTTTGGGGTCAAAGTTCGCGTAAATACGCACCTCACAAAACTTTAATTCATCATAACTCAGGCTGTGTTATACCTAGCTGCACCAAATTAATAACCCAAATGTATCTTTGCAGGCCCCACAAAAAAGCCTCTTGAAGCCCCGCCCCAAAATCAACAGGAATTTTTAAAAAGTGAAATATGTGAATTTCTGACTCGAAAATCCTCACAAAGTTCAAAAATTCTTAACTCCTAGCAGGAACATATTTAGCAAAACGACCAGAATAGGGACACTCACAAGACATGGAAGATATACCAAAAAATTTTTTGTTTGATTACGAATAACTATGACGAGATGGCAGCCGATATTCGCCAACATGGCGGCAAAAGTCAGAACTCCACATTACTCTGCAGGATTGCAGAGCAAAGTGAACTCATAACAACTTTTTGTGCAAAAAAAACATGATAGGGTATGTCCTCCGACATGTAAGATGATATACCCGAAAGCTCGTTTTAATCGGAATAACCGTCTTGCAGCACTGGCGCCTGATTGGCCAAAAAACATCACAAACGCACGTCATGAACCCTTTCATTGATCATAACTCAGGCTGTGTTGTACTTAGAACCACACAATTTCATACAGCAATGTACAATCCCAGTACGAACAAAAAAGCCTCTTGACGCCCTGCCCCAAAATCAACAGGAAGTGTTCTTTTTAGCAATATTCGCCCAAAAAAACAGGGCAGTTGGTTGCTCACTAGAACACAGATGGCACTCTCTTGGAAGAGAGTGCCATCTGCTGGATAAAATGTACCTACACATTCTACCTCCACTATATGGCAGTATTGCATTACAAATAGAGGGACTTAAGACTTCTCTTTCATGCTATGTTGGGTAATGGGACTTTATTTCTCTAACAGGAAGATGATATACCCGAGAGCTTGTTTTATCCGGAACTACCGCTACATTCGTCAAAAAAAAACAAACAACGGACTTCATGAACCCTTTCACTGATCATAACTCAGGCTGTGTTACACTTAGATGCACCACATTTTATACAGCAATGTACAATGCCAGTACAAACAAAAAGCCTCTTGACGCCCCAAAATCAACAGGAAGTGTTCTATTTTGAAATATTCACCAAAAAAACAGGAAGTTGGCCTAACACCACCATACTCTGTCTCATCTTCTCCAACTTTCTTATGGTCAATGAGACGCAAGGCCTGAGGAAGCCCGCACGCTAATATTCATATAAAGTGAGAGCGCCAACTGCTAAATATTGCATGCTACTTATTTACCTCCACATCCTACACACTTGATCAAATCAACCTCAGAGCACCTCAGGGAGGTCCGGAGACAGTGATAACACGGGAAGCCGGTTCTATCGGATCCTTGGCCTTCGTAGTTTCTCGGCGTCGTCGCCACGAAGCAGGAAGTCGCTGTAATTTCGCTCTGCGCCGTCCCACGCGCTCCAAACTTCACCCGCCTGCTGAGAGCCCAGGCCTGAGGTCGTCCTCGCGTCCGTATCGAGCGCGTCGCCGACGCTTCCGCGCTTCCGGCGTGCAGCATGTGTGGGCGAGGGCCCGGTCATCACTGCTTGCAGTTTTAATTATTATTATTATTATTCTTTGCAATCTAAAAATTGACTTTTCCCCTACTTGCCCTGCCAGAATAGTTGTAAAACTCTGCGGGCAGGTCAGACCTGCAAAAAATTGCAATGTATCAGTGGTTCAGGATTTGTGCACAAAAATAGCGCCCCCTATGGCCAAAAACAGTTTTTCAGGAAATGCATGCTCAAAAATTGGGCTAGAAGCCTGAAATTACAGGTCAACATGTAATGGCCCAAGGCGCACATAAATGCAATTGTATGTCATTGGCCAAAATCAACAGGAAGTCGGCCATGTTGGATTCAGTGCATAAAACCGCCACTTTACATCTTTTCGCATTTCGACGAACTGGTCCTAGAGTTTTTACGCCAGGGACGTCAAACCACTTCTCAAATACAAAAGACCCTTGCCCGATAAGGAATTGCGGAAAAGATTTCAAATTCCTCCCAGTACCAGGGATCTTTTTGGGGTCAAAGTTCGCGTAAATACGCACCTCACGAAGCTTTAATTCATCATAACTCAGGCTGTGTTATACCTAGCTGCACCAAATTAATAACCCAAATGTATCTTTGCAGGCTCCACAAAAAAGCCTCTTGAAGCCCCGCCCCAAAATCAACAGGAATTTTTTTAAAGGGAAATATGTGAATTTCTGACTCGAAAATCCTCACAAAGTTCAAAAATTAATAACTCCTAGCAGGAACATATTTAGCAAAACGAAAACTCTAGGGACACTCACAAGACATGGAATATACACCAATAATTTTTTTGTTTGATTCCGAATAACTATGACGAGGTGGGAGCCGATATTCGCCAACATGGCGGCAAAAGTCAGAACTCCACATTACTCTGCAGGATTGCAGAGTAAAGTGCACACATAACAACTTTTTGTGCAAAAGAAAATATGATAGGGTATGTCCTCCGACATGGAAGATGATATACCCGAAAGCTTGTTTTAATCGGAACCACCGTCTTGCAGCACCGGCGCCTGATTAGCTAAAAAACATCACAAACGCACGTCATGAACCCTTTGATTGATCATAACTCAGGCTGTGTTGTACTTAGAACCACACAATTTCATACAGCAATGTACAATCCCAGTACGAACAAAAAAGCCTCTTGACGCCCCGCCCCAAAATCAACAGGAAATGTTCTTTTTAGCAATATTCGCCCATAAAACCAGGCCCCCAGGATGCTGCCTTCTCCGAGCAGCCAGCATAGACTAGTGGCCAACCCATTGGTACTGCATGCTGTGAATGGGAGCTTATTTTCCTATGAGCCTCTCCACTCTCTTCCTACATTAAGTAGGAAGAGACTGCCATCTGCTGGATACATTTATCTACACATCCTACTCCCACTAAATGGCAGTATTGCATTACAAATAAAGGGACTGAAGACTTCGCTTAGCCCAGTGGTTCTCAAATATTTTCTGTCATGACCCCCCAGGGGACAGACATTTTTTCGCCGCCCCCCCCCCCCAAATTGAAATACTATTGAGAACCTGCTAATATTTATTTATTAATCCGTACAAAAACACTGTTTCTGGCATGAGCATTCTGCATACAATCACCTTAATATAAAATTAGATGTTTGATTATACAATTAGCTGGGATAACTTCTGCAGCAACTTCAAAAAAAATTGGAGTTCAGTTAATTAGCTCAATTTGTAACATTTAAACAAGACAACTCAGTCTGTGTGAATCTCAGGACAGAGAAACAAGAGCAAATGATTCACTGAGGTTTGCATTTCATTCAAAACATTTCACAACTGTACACATAGGTGGTGTTTTTTCATTATTATAGGCCAATATGCCTTCTGTGATGCAAACCTATAATTGATTAATGTTATAATTAGTGTACTTGCTTAATTTCCTTTGAAATAGCCTACAGAGACACTTGGAGACACATGTGGACGTTTATTTACTGCAAATCACGGCCTTTCGCACGGTAATGACCGTACACAAGCACACGTCGCGCTTCGCTGTAATTTCGCTCTGCAATGGTCCATGTGCTCCAAACTTCACCTTCCTGGTAAGAGTCCAGGCCTGAGGTCGTCCTTGCATCCATATCAAGCACGTCGCGGCAACTTCCGCGCTTCCGGCGACAGGTATTGCTGTGCCGCGCGCTCCGAAGAGGCACGTTCTCTTGTGCGGTCACCCGGAGCGCCGAGGACGGCCAGGACGGCGAGCAGCATGGATGGGCGAGGGCCCGGTCATCACTGCTTGCAGTTTTAATTCTTTTTATTAGGCCCGAGCACCGAACGGTGCGAAGCCCTATTGAAACCGCTAGGATTTTTATTCTTTTTATTCTTTTTATTTATAGTCATTTTTGGCACTTTTCACCCCCTTCCCGTCATGCATAACTTGAAAAACTTTGCGTACCCATCAGACCTGCAAAAAATTGCAATGTATCAGTGGTTCAGGATTTGATCTCAAAAATAGCGCCCCCTATGGCCACAAACAGTTTTTCAGGAAATGCATGCTCAAAAATTGGGCTAGAAGCCTGAAATTTTAGGACAACATGTAATGGCCCAAGGCGGACATGAATGCAATTGTATGTCATTAGCCAAAATCAACAGGAAGTCGGCCATGTTGGATTTAGTGCCTAAAATTGCCCAAAACCATAATTTCGCATTTCGACGAACTAGTTCTAGAGTTTTGACGGCAGGGACGTCGAACCACTTCTCAAATACTCAAAACGCTTGCCCGAAGTTAAATTGCCGGAAAGATTTCCAGAAGTCCATAGTACCAGGGAGCTATTGGGGGTCAAAGTTGACGTAAACATCATAATTAACGAACCTCATGAAACTTTAATTCCTCATAACTCATGCTGTGTTATACCTAGCTGCACCAAATTCATACCCAAATGTATCTTTGCAGGCCCCAAAAAAAGCCTCTTGAAGCCCCGCCCCAAAATCAACAGGAAGTCTTTAAATGGGAAATATGTGAATTTATGACTCGAAACTCATCAAAATGTTCAAAAATGAATAACTCCTAGCAGGAACATATTTAGAAAAACGACCACTGTAGGGACACTCATATATCATGGAATATACACCACACATTTTTTTGTTTGATTCCGAATAACTATGACGAGATGGGAGCCGATATTCGCCAAAATGGCGCCAAATGTCAGAACTCCACATTACTCTGCAGGATTGCAGAGCAAAGTGGACTCATAACAACTTTTTGTGCAAAAAAAAATATGATAGGGTACGTCCTCCGACATGGAAGATGATATACCCGAAAGCTTGTTTTATCCGGAATAACCGTCTTGCAGAACGGGCGCCACATTCGCCAAAAAACATCAAAAATGAACCTGATGAACCCTTTGAATGATCATAACTCAGGCTGTGTTATACTTAGATGCACCAAATTTCATACAGCAATGTACAATCCTAGTACGAACAAAAAAGCCTCTTGACGCCCCGCCCCAAAATCAACAGGAAGTGTTCTTTTTAGCAATATTCGCCAAAAAAACAGGAAGTTGCCCTAACTCCACCATACTCTGTCTCATCTTCTCCAAATTTGGTATGGTAAATGACACCCAAGGCCTGAGAAAGCCCAAACACTAATATTCATACAAAGTGAGAGCGCCATCTGTCAAAACGCCTTCGCTGTAGCTTGGCGTCTTCCAAGTTGACGCCAAGTTGCTGTAACTCCACTATACTCAGTCTGATCTTCTCAACATTTGATAGGCTTAATGAGACCCAAGGCCTGAGTAAGCCCACACAATAATATTAAGAAAAAGTGAGAGCGCCAACTGCTGGGTCAAGTAAATATTGCATGCTAGTTATTTACCTTCAAGTCCTACACACTTGATCAAATCAACCTCAACGCAGCTCAGGGAGGTTTGGAGACAGCCACCATGATAACACGGGAACCTGGTTCAATCAGCTGAGATGCTTTCGCCATAGCTTGTTTTATGTGCCACAAAACAGGAAGACACTCTAACTATCATTCTTCACTCATTCATTCTTCATTAACAACACTCTAAGATAAACTACACCTTTTCAATTATGAAGCATTGCAGTAAGTGAAAATATTATAACACAATATATGTTGATATAGAGTCTGTACATTTACAAATAAAACCATTTTCAAGTTGTCACCTCTATCCACAGAATGTCTGCTATTTTAAATTGTGTTTTCAACTTGCCACTAGATGGCAGTATTGCATTACAAATAGAGGGACTGAAGACTTCTCTTAGCCCAGTGGTTCTCAATTATTTTCTGTCATGCCCCCCCTAGGGGACAGACATTTTTTCGCGCCCCCCCCCTAAATTGAAATACTATTGAGAACCTGCTAATATTTATTTATTAATCCGTACAAAAACACTGTTTCTGGCATGAGCATTCTGCATACAATCACCTTAATATCAAATTAGATGTTAGATTATAAAATTAGCTTAGATAAATTCTGCAGCAACTTTAAAAAAAAATTAAGTTCAGCTTATTAGCTCAATTTGTAACATTTAGACAAGACAACTCAGTCTCTGTGAATCTCAGGACAGAGAAACAAGAGCAAATGATTAACTGAGGTTTGCATTTCATTCAAAACATTTCACAACTGTAAACATAGGTGGTGTTTTTTTATTATTATAGGCCAATATGCCTTCTGTGATGCGAACCTATAATTGATTAATGTTATTATTAGTGTACTTGCTTCATTTCCTTTTAAATAGCCTACAGAGACACATGTGGACGTTTATTTACTGCAAATCACGGCCTTTCGCACGGTTATGACCATACACAAGCACACATCACGCTTCGCTGTAATTTCGCTCTGCAATGTCCCATGTGCTCCAAACTTCACCTTCCTGGTAAGAGTCCAGGCCTGAGGTCGTCCTTGCATCCATATCAAGCACGTCGCGGCAACTTCCGCGCTTCCGGCGACAGGTATTGCTGTGCCGCGCGCTCCGAAGAGGCACATTCTCTTGTGTTCTCTTGTGCGGTCGCCCGGAGCGCCGAGGACGGCCAGGACGGCGAGCAGCACGGAGGTGCGAGGGCCCGGTCATCACTGCTTGCAGTTTTAATTCTTCTTATTCTTATTTATAGTCATTTTTGGCACTTTTCACCCCCTTCCCGTCATGCATAACTTGAAAAACTTTGCGTACCCATCAGACCTGCAAAAAATTGCAATGTATCAGTGGTTCAGGATTTGATCTCAAAAATTGCGCCCCCTATGGCCAAAAACAGTTTTTCACAAAATGCATGCTCAAAAATTGGGCTAGAAGCCTGAAATTTTAGGACAACATGTAATGGCCCAAGGCGCACATAAATGCAATTTATATGTCATTAGCCAAAATCAACAGGAAGTCGGCCATGTTGGATTTAGTGCCTAAAACCGCCCAAACCATCTTTTCGCATTTCGACGAAAGGCTCCTAGAGTTTTCACGCCAGGGACGTCAAACCACTTCTCAAATACAAAAGACCCTTGCCCGATGGTAAATTGCGAAAAGATTTCTACAATTCCATAGTACCAGTGATCTATTGGGGGTCAAAGTTCGCGTAAATACGCACCTCATGAAACTTTAATTCATGAGGTGACTTTTAACTCAGGCTGTGTTATACCTAGCTGCACCAAATTTCAAACCCAAATATATCTTTGCAGGCCCCACAAAAAAGCCTCTTGAAGCCCCGCCCCAAAATCAACAGGAATTTTTTTAAAGTGAAATATGTGAATAGGGGCGGGGCTTAATAACACGTTGGCCATAACTCCTTAACCGTAAGTCCTATCAACATCAAACTTGCTGGGTATGTGCAGAAGTCATGTGGTAGCATGTCCCTCTAAGCTTATCGCGATTAACCCATAGGGGGCGCCACAGGGGCGGGGCTTAATAACACGTTGGCCCTAACTCCTTAACCATAGGTCCTATCATCATCAAACTTGCTGGGTATGTGCAGAAGTCATGTGGTAGCATGTCCCTCGAAGCCTATCGCGATTAACCCATAGGGGGCGCCACAGGGGCGGGCCTATCCACAAATTGGCCATAACTCCTTAACCGTAGCTCCTATCATCATCAAACTTGCTGGGTATGTGCAGAAGTCATGTGGTAGCATGTCCCTCGAAGCTTATCGCGATTAACCCATAGGGGGAGCCACAGGGGCAGGCCTATCCACAAATTGGCCATAACTCCTTAACCGTAGGTCCTATCATCATCAAACTTGCTGGGTATGTGCAGAAGTTATGTGGTAGCATGTCCCTCGAAGCTTATCGCGATTAACCCATAGGGGGCGCCACAGGGGCGGGCCTATCCACAAATTGGCCATAACTCCTTAACCGTAGGTCAAGGAGTTATCCGTAGGTCCTATCATCATCAAACTTGCTGGGTATGTGCAGAAGTTATGTGGTAGCATGTCCCTCGAAGCTTATCGCGATTAACCCATAGGGGGCGCCACAGGGGCGGACCTATCCACAAATTGGCCATAACTCCTTAACCGTAGGTCCTATCATCATCAAACTTGCTGGGTATGTGCAGAAGTCATGTGGTAGCATGTCCCTCGAGGCTTATCGCGATTAATCCATAGGGGGCGCCACAAAAATCACCCGACTCTGATTGACTTGAAATTGATTACACATGTACAGCTCATGGTGCTCTACAATATAGCCTCATGGTCCTCTACAATATAGCGGCAACTTCCGCGCTTCCGGCGACAACTATCGCTGTGCCGCGCACCCCGAAGAGGAGGAGACCGCGGCGCGTTCTCTCACGCGGTCGCCCGGAGCGCCGAGGACGGCCAGCACGGCGTGCAGCACGGAGGTGCGAGGGCCCGGTCATCACTGCTTGCAGTTTTAATTATTATAATATTTAGTGGTTTTTGGCACTTTTCACCCCCTTCCCATCGAAAAAAAACGGAAAAACTTTGCAGACAGGTCAGACCTGCAAAAAATTGCAATGTATCAGTGGTTCAGGATTTGTGCATAAAAATTGCGCCCCCTATGGCCAAAAACAGTTTTTAAGGAAATGCATGCTCAAAAATTGGGCTAGAAGCCTGAAATCTTAGGACAACATGTAATGGCCCAAGGCGCTCCTAAATGCAATTTTATGTCCTGGGCCAAAATCAACAGGAAGTCGGCCATGTTGGATTTAGTGCCTAAAACCGCCACTTTACATCTTTTCGCATTTCGACGAAAGGCTCCTAGAGTTTTGACGGCAGGGACGTCGAACCACTTCTCAAATACTCAAAACACTTGCCCGATGGTAAATTGCGGAAAGATTTCCAGAAGTCCATAGTACCAGGGAGCTATTGGGGGTCAAAGTTGACGTAAACATCATAATTAACGAACCTCATGAAACTTTAATTCATCATAACTCATGCTGTGTTATACCTAGCTGCACCAAATTTATACCCCAAATGTATCTTTGCAGGCCCCACAAAAAAGCCTCCTGAAGCCCCGCCCCAAAATCAACAGGAATTTTTTTTTAAGTGAAATATGTGAATTTCTGACTCGAAAATCCTCACAAAGTTAAAAAATTAATAACTCCTAGCAGGAACATATTTAGCAAAACGACCAGAATAGGGACACTCACGAGACATGGAAGATATACCAAAAAAATTTTTGTTTGATTCCGAATAACTATGACGAGGTGAGAGCCGATATTCGCCAACATGGCGCCAAACGTCAGAACTCCACATTACTCTGCAGGATTGCAGAGTAAAGTGCACACATAACAACTTTTTGTGCAAAAAAAAATATAATAGGGTACGTCCTCCGACATGGAAGATGATATACCCGAAAGCTTGTTTTAATCGGAATAACCGTCTTGCAGCACCGGAGCCTCATTCGCCAAAAAACCTCAAAAACGAACGCCATGAACCCTTTACTTGATCATAGCTCAGGCTGTGTTGTACTTAGAACCACACAATTTCATAGAGCAATGTACAATCCCAGTACGAACAAAAAAGCCTCTTGACGCCCCGCCCCAAAATCAACAGGAAGTGTTCTTTTTAGCAATATTCGCCAAAAAAACAGGAAGTTGGTTGCTCACTAGAATACAGATGGCACTCTCTTCCTACATTAAGTAGGAAAAGACTGCCATCTGCTGGATATCATTTACCTACACATCCTACTCCCACTAGATGGCAGTATTGCATTACAAATAGAGGGACTGAAGACTTCTCTTTCATGCTATGTTGGGTAATGTGACTTTATTTCTCTAACAGGAGCCTCTTGACGCCCCAAAATCAACAGGAAGTGTTCTATTTTGAAATATTCGCCAAAAAAACAGGAAGTTGCCCTAACTCCACCATACTCTGTCTCATCTTCTCCAAATTTCTTATGGTCAATGAGACCCAAGGCCTGAGGAAGCCCGCACGCTAATATTCATATAAAGTGAGAGCGCCAACTGCTGGGTCAAGTAAATATTGCATGCTACTTATTTACCTCCACGTCCTGCACACTCGATCAAATCAACCTCAAAGCAGCTCAGGGAGGTCCAGAGACAACGATGACACGGGAAGCCGGTTCTATCGGCTCCGTGGCCTTCGTAGTTTCTTGGCGGCGTCGCCACGAAGCAGGAAGTCGCTGTAATTTCGCTCTGCGCTGTCCCACGCGCTCCAAACTTCACCCGCCTAGTAAGAGGCCAGGCCCGAGGTCGTCCTCGCATCCGCATCAAGCGCGCCGCGGCAACTTCCGCGCTTCCGGCGACTGCCGGAGTGCCGAGGACGGCCAGGACGGCGAGCAGCACGGAGGTGCGAGGGCCCGGTCATCACTGCTTGCAGTTTTAATTATCAGTTTGTTATTAAATACAGTCATCGCTGTGTCCCTGTGATATGAAATTCAGATTTATAAGTTTAATGACACAAGTGAAAGTCCCTGCGATCGCTGTGGCATCACCAGAGATACAGACCCCCACATTTCCTTCCGTAAAGCACCATGCGTAAAACGGACACGAGTGACATCTCTGTTGCGCATGGAACTGCCACAAGTCATTCATGATGAAAATAATTGCTGTAAATAATCTTCATCTCCTCCGCTGTTTCTATATTTTCTATATCTTTTTTTAAATTAGTATAGGCTATGGTAGTATGTTCGACATGGTTAACACTAGAACCTCCGCACTGTGTTCCACACCGGCTCAGCTGTCAGCTGAGCCCGGGCAGAGTGCGTCGGATCCTCCGTCTCAAAACAAAGTGTGAAAAAATGAACGAATAATCAATTAGAGCTTACCTTAAAATAAGTGTGCCATGTTACTGTTTATTGTATTTAGGATTTTAGCTCATTTGGACGCTGTTTGGGCCGTCTGTTTTTATTTATATAGGCTATTGGCGATATTATATCTACTTTCAGTTTCATTACTGACCCACCAAGTAACGTGATTAGTGTTCTTAAAGATACTTAGATTATAAAACAAGAGTTCCAAAACACAGATGATGATTCAACAAACTAATTTATGACTTTATATTACACTAGAAATGCACGAGTAGATTTGATTAGACAGCATACAGATGCAGCTGCGCATGAAATGAGCAGGAAATGGATAATCAAAGTCGGAGCAACCGATTTCAGCAGTGTACGAACGACGTAAGGAGTGTTTCTCCTAAGACACCGTTCGGGAACCAGGACTACAGAGGTAAACAACTTTGGTAAGTCATAACGTAGGAGTCTTCGTAGCTCGCTTAGAGAGGACGTTATCGGGAAACCGGGCCCTGTGGGATGAACAAAAATGAGTCATTCAAGAAGTTTATTTCGCTTTTCCCTCTTGCCTCAAACTCTCACATATCTCCTTTGCCCCTTGCATTTTCTATTTTTGTTGTGTAACACCTTTACAGTTTCCTTTCCCAAGGCGTATCAATGTTGCATCGCCACAACCGTGTTCCAGCTATTCATAACTCGCCTCTGACTGTCGCTGTCTCCTTCCCCCTCTGTCTGCTCTTTGCTACCAGTGTTTAGTACCTGCTGGCTTTCTCACCAGCTTATTAGCATTGGAATTTGTGGCCAAGCAGTGGAGTTTTCTCCCGGAGGTCAAAGGAAGCCATACTTTCCTGTGTTTTAGACTGTAGTTGTCATCCATTAAAAGCATTCATATTAAAAGTGTTGGTAATTCTTTATTGCTGTGTTGCTGTCATTTTTTCCCCATTTTTTCTCCACTCATTGAGCATTTCACAAGTTTTTACTCTATCAGCCCCCGCGGACCCTGAGGTCCTCCGGTACTGGCCTTTTGACCATACCATAGATACATTCTAAAAAACACAGGGAGGCGGCTTTCAGTTTTTATGGGCCCCGACTGTGGAACAGCCTGCCGGAGAGCCTCAGGGTCGCGGAGACTGTTGAGGTTTTTAAAAAGAGGCTCAATACCCACCTTTTTAACCAGGCTTTTTATTGATTTTTTTTTATTTTTATATTTTATAAATTGTTATTAATTTATTTAATTTAATTTTTTATTCTCTTATGTTTTTAGCCTCTATGCTTTCTGCTTTATTCTACTGTTTTAAACTGTCAGTTTTTAATCTCCAGTGTTTCCGCATGGGGGCCTGCCAGACTGGGGATGCTGTCCTGTGGGCGGTTTCGGCCCGGGTAGCTGTGGCTCCGCAGCGGCGCGGTGTGGGGCCTCTTGTCTGCCCGGGTTGGGGTGGTCCCTGTGGCAGCGCTCTCTGCAGCCTTGGACAGGGATCTCTCCCAGTGTGGCTGGCCCCCCAAAGGTAGCTTCCTCCACCACGCCGCAGGTCTCAGTGCCCAGCCATGTCTCTTTAGTGATAGCTAGTGTATGTGTGAGTGTGTGAGTTTGTTTGTGTGTCTGTGTGTATGAGTGTGTATGTCTATGGGGGTGGGAGGGTTGGGTTCTTTTCGTTTTCTTCTCTTGATCTTATCAGCTGTTTTTATCCGTATTTTTCTGTTGTTGTTTTTATTCGTTGTAAGGCACTTTGAGCTATTCTTGAGTATGAAAAGTGCGATATAAATAAAAGTTGATTGATGTAATGCCCGAAACAGTGCCCCTCTAAATGTTACATACTGAATATGCAGCAAAACACGACATCACACAATGGGAGGAAGCCAGCCCGTGGTGGAATCCAGAGCCGGCCCGAGGCATAAGCGAACTAAGCGGCCGCTTAGGGCCCCCGACTGCCCTGGGGGGCCCCCTCCAAAAAAAAATATATATATTTTTTTTTTAGTTTGTGTGTTTGATATTAACATCATATTATGCAAATGTCAGTTATCATACAAAAAAAGGAATACAATGTTTTGGTCTAGATATTTAATAGCCTAAAAATGTAATCAGTTCATCTGGGAGGAAATCCGAAATTATCTGATCATGTCACGTTCACATCCATGCACAGTGTGTATTGAGTTTATTTAAAGACAATTGGAAATGGGGCTGCCCTCAGTTGCCCATACACTGTGTATAGTCTATAGCCTATTTCAGCCTCGTCTGTGGAAAAAAAGATACAGTAGCTGGACAACAGAGTTCTTCTGCTTCGTTCCTCTCACTGCATTTAAATGCATTCACTATAATACAGAGAAATATGTCCCGTAAAAGAAAAAGAGCTCCAAGCCCAACCCAGAGGACCCTGCATACTATTTTATTTTATATTAATATTTTTATGGAAAATCCATGTGTCCTTCTTCAATAGCTTCTAATTCATCTGACCCATTGTCTCCAAATTATTTGTTCACA
>JAOPFK010000515.1:0-18550 GCA_026122265.1 Ammodytes dubius
AAAAACTAAAAGCTGCTTCTCCTCGTTTAGTCCTAACTCTTGGGACTGTAAGTAAACCTGTCCCAGACGACCTAAGGGCTCTGGACGGTTCATAACGTATCAGCAGATCAGTAATGTATTTTGGCGCTAAACCATTTAGTGCTTTATAAACCAACATCAGTATTTTGAAATCAACAACAAGACAAAAGCACGTCAGCATCACCGCAACTTCACGTTAAAAGAATACACTTAAAGGTGCAGTGTGTAATGTGACATCATCAAGAAAGTTCTACAAAGCTCTAGAATGCAACGCTCCCTGGGTAACCCCAACCCTTTTGAATAATAACAGAAGCTACAGTGGCCTTCAAGGACAAGAACAATTCTAAATTTTAAACAATGCACCTGATGACATTCCAATTATGACACTTTCAAGATGGCGGCACTAGGCCTTTGTCCAAGATATGCAGAAATATGGACATATATGAGGCCCTTTCTAAGGGGAAAAACAATTATTAAAAAAAAAAAATTTCAGCTATTATGCACTAAATTAAACGTACTTATGGATACTATAATTACTTTCTACAAAATCTGCTAGGAAATAAAACCCAAAATTCTACACACTGCAGGTTTAAAACTGTATTTTAATCTTATAGGTAGGGGTTTCATTGTGAAACAAACGTAATTTAAATTTGTGAATTATTATTATTTTTTGTCTTTTTTGTTCCAGAAATATTCAAAAGTTCCTCGTAGCTAAAGGTGCTACGAGGAACTTTTGGCACCACTCTCCACACGGATAGAGTTAACCCCGAGGAATAAAAGCATGTCAGAATCACCTCAACTTCCCATTAAAATAATACTAAATGTATTATTTTTTAAAACTGTATTGTCCTCTTATAGTTAGGGCTTTTATTGTGACACAAACATAATAATTCTGGACCCCATTTCGGGTTTTTCAGTTTGTGAAATTTTTAAGTTTTGGCATTTTTGTTTCAGAAATATTTAAAAGGTGCTACGAGGAACTTTTAAAATATTTCTGAAACTAAGTCTAATTTTTTGTCTGATGATCATGAATTAAATTTTACAGCAAGCGAGACCATCAGTGCAAAGAATGCTATTTTTATATAGTTTTTCTTAATGCCTTTGTCATGGGTATACGCTCACCAAGGAACAACAGCTGGCGTGGTGAAAAACACTACCGCTTTTGTCCAAAGGGGGCCGCTAGAAAGAACCCACACTTAAAGTTCCTTGAAGCAATTTTATTTTATTATTAAAATTAAAATAAATAATTAATTAATTAATAATTCGGATAAATTTTAAATTTAATTTTAGCTATTTTGTACCATTATTTTCATTTTTGTTGATTTTTCTTTTATTTACATAAACTGAAAGTCTGAACCTTTCTGAACCAATTCGTTAAATTTTAAACATTTTGTAATTTTTCCCCCAGAAATATTAAAAAGTTTTGTAGATACTTTAAGAACCAAAATTTGTTAAATTAAGAAAATAATAATCGTTTTTCTTCTTCACCTGTTCATAAAGCCGCGGTCCTGGAAGTTATCACACTCTCCCCTGACCTCCAGCTTCCTGCCGGTGAAACATTTTCCCTCGTAGAAGGTGATCTGAAAGAAATACAGACATTAAAATACATTTTATCACCTTAAAATATTGATGAAAATGTCTTAAATCTGATAATGTATATGAAGGGTATTAAGTGTATAATTCTTCCTGCTCCTTTTCAGGCATATCACATCAATTCAGATAATTTGTTTTCTTTTTTTTCTTTTAGTGAAGTCATTCAAACATACATTTTGTTTATTGTATTGTTATGCTTTTCATTTAGTTTTGTTTTGTTTTGTTTTTGATATGTCTGAAATAAAATAAAAAATAAAATAAAAATAAATAATAAGGTAATTAATCTAAAGAAACCTAGAAATAACAATACAAATATTTAGTCTAAGTCTGTAAAATATACAGCTCTGGAAAACATTTAAATACCACTCAAAATGATCAGTGTCTCGTTTTAAAATCAAAATTTTTGTTTTATTCTATAGATTTTCCGACAGCATTTCTTCCACATTTTAAGAACATTTTCAAGTGGTGTCTTAATTATTCTTTTTTACAATTGTTTTTTTTTTTAGTTTTTCAAAGGTTACAACGAACAATAACACTGAAATTTCTGTCTTTTATTTGATGCCTCTGGCTTTAACGGGCTAGGATCTAAATAGTCGAGCTTTAGCTGCTAATCTAGCCAGCCCAGCAAAAACATCATGTGACACTTTATAGTAAAAAATCAAGCAATTTACATTCTTCATGTACTGTAGACTATAGACCTTAACATTTCAGTTGATTTTGTCAACTGATTTCAAATTCACCAAACTAAAAAAAAAAAAAAAGTTTTAAAGTGTATTTTATGGAAAAGAGAGGTTACAAATAATAATAATTTATTTCCCAATTTTCTGTCTTTTTACTAGTTTTGAGGTACATTCTGAGAGTACATGTTTTCAGTCTCCATATTGTTTAAAATTGTCACTCACCTTTCCAGAATACTGCGACATTTTGGCAACTTACATTCTACATGTACAGCTGAGTAGACGGTAACATTATAATACATTTGAGGTGATTTTGTCAACTGATTTCAAATTCACTAAACTTCTAAACTTTTTTTTGTTTTAAAGTGTAATTTGTGAAAAATAGAAGTTTACAAAACAAATTATACATTTTTTGTAATTTACATTCTACATGTACAGTTGAGTAGAGTGTAAAATAAGACAATTTGAACTGATTTTTCAATTCACCAGACTCGTAAAAGAGTGTAGTTTGTGGAAAAGAGAAGTTACAAAAAAAGAACAATTTCTTTTTTTTTAACAATTTTCTTTCTTTTTACTAGTTTCGAGGAACAATCTCCAATAAAACTGTGTTATTTATTTCAGTCTCCATACGATCGTTTAAAATTACATTTCTGTATATATATATTTTTTTAACTGTATTTTTGGATTATTATTTTTTCAGATAACACACACACACACACACACACACACACACACACACACACACACACACACACACACACACACACACACACACACACACACACACACACAACTGAAAAACACAGCAGTAAAAGACAAAACAAATCAAACAGTATTCCTGTCGCTGTATTACTCACCATTCCAGAGTACTGAGACATGTTTCCAACTTGACGCGCGACCACACACACAGTGTAACAGAGAAAAAGTTGGAAACCCCAATATATACTGCAGGGGCTCCGAACGCACAAAGAGCGGCTTCAAAAGTATCTGCTGCCTCAACGCTTTCCCTTCATCCCGATGTGTCTGCTGATTCTGCTGTGTGTGTGTGTGTGTGTGTGTGTGTGTGTGTGTGTGTGAGAGAGTGTGTGAGAGTGTGTGAATGAGAGAGAGAGTGTGTGTGTGTGTGTGTGTGTGAGAGTGTGAGAGAGAGTGTGTGTGTGTGTGTGTGTGTGAGTGACTCAATAGAATGTGCTTGGCCTGGGCTTTGCACGGTCAACGATATTGCACATGCCACGCTTCTATAGACACACAGAGAAACAGAGAAACAGTGGGGTTCCATTCACACACACTACATTCACAAAATATCAAATATATACTTTTTCTAAATACTTTATTTGGGGATTTTGGCCTAAGATTTAGAGTTCCTCTAGCAGATGGACTGAAGAAGCAAAAAGGATGAAAGAGATTTCTGCTTTTTTCAGTAGATCAAAAGATCCACCTGGTTTTATTCAGCAAGCTTAGCAACAATACACAAATACCAATTTAGTCATAAAAAAGAAAAAGTTGATCCAGAAAGTCTATAAAGATCCAAAGACCAAGACTGCTGCTTAATTAAACATCACAGCACAGTTTCTAAGGTTCAAATCCCAAACTAGAGTAAATAATTAAAAAGAAAAAAGTTTTTTTACATAGAGTCTAAAAAGATCCAAAAGACCAAGAGTTCTGCTTAAAGGAGCTATTAGGAACTTTTAAATATTTCTGAAACAGTCTAATTTTTCCTCTAATGATCATAAATTACATTTAACAACAAATGAGTCATCAGTGCAATGAAATGCTATTTTTATATAGTTTTTCTAAATGCCTTTGTCATGGGTATACGCTCACCCAGGAACAACAGCTGGCGTGGTAAAACACTACCACTTTTGTCCAAGGGGGGGGCGCTAGAATTAACACAAACTGCAAGTTCCTTGGAGAAACTTTAATTTAACATCACATCACTGTTTCTTTTTTTTTTAAAGATATTTTTTGGGCATTGTTATGCTTTATTTGATGTAATGTAGTGTAGTGCAGAGAGACAGAGGTGAAATGGGCAGAGAGGGGAGTGACATGCAGAGAACGACCGCGGGTGGGAATCGAACCCGGGTCTGCTGCTGGGCCCGGCCCAGGAGGGGGACGCCCTACCAACTGAGCTAAAGGTGCCCCCTCATCACTGTTTCTAAGGTTACAGAGTAAAGGGTTGTTAAACTATAGGGCAAGGGAAGGCAAGTTTATCTATAAAGCACAATTCAGACACAAGGCCATTCAAAGTGCTTTACAGGGCCATGAAATACATCAAGTATAGAATACATGTCAGAAAAGTGAATCAAAAATATGAATAGAAATAAAACATTCAAATAAAACAAAAATGACAGGTTAAATGGGAAACAGAACTGTAGGGCAAAGTATCAACATATACGGTCATAGGTTAAAACACAAGCAATTTATTGACAATATGGAATATGTAAGAGCCATTTTATGTTTAGTTTCTATTCTGCCTCCCACCACTTGGGGCAGTATATGGTTGTGGAATCAGTCCCAAAGTGCATTTAATCAGGGAGGTAACTGGCAGCAGCTGTTGCTATTGTCTTGTGGAAGCAAACAGTCTAGATCATGCTGACAGAGGTTGATACGTCTATTGTGAATTACAAACTTGATAGATTATAGGAAAAGGCTTAAAGGATGTTTGGCCTGCTTTGTTTTTTGTTTCAAAAGGTTTGAGTTTAAATAAATCCCTTTTATCTTGAACTGAAACCAGTGGACTGGACAATCTTTGTTTTACACACGTCAAGAAACTTTCATTTAGCTAAACCACAGTGGGAAGAGTTTGAATGGCAAACAGACCACTACAGCATATACAGGTAATGTATTAAAATAGCTGGAAGACTCCTTATTCCTTTCTTTTCATTACTTCTCTCTCTCTCCTTCTCCTGCAGGCTTCACTGTGACACACATCCTGTTACAGACACAGACCCCAGTTATATTTGTAGTTATGATCATGTGTTGCCTGCACTGAAAAAAACTGTCTTTAGTCAAACTGAGGTCAAATTATATCTCTATTCGACAGCATAGAACTTCACAGTACACAAGGCATGTTCTACTAAATGAGTTTGAACAATAGGTCCAGGTCCAGGGATGGATTCTCAGTGTGTACAATTTTAGCACTGATTAGAAACTTAAACTTCTGCATTGTGACATGAACCTCAGAGATAAATGCTGATCTACAAAGCAGAGATGATCAGGTCCATGTGGTGGAGTGTCAGTGTGTCTGCAGAGACGGTGTAGAAGGACAGAGCAGCAGCAGAGCAGATACACTGATGATACTCTGTCACATCCAGAGGAACACACAGGGAGGATGGAGGACTCTGTGTCTGACAGTGGAGCGGATCCTCTCTCCACTAAAACACCTTGATGATCACTCACTCACTCACTCACTCACTCACTCACTCACTCACTCACTCACATCACTCACTCACTCACTCACTCACATGCACACGCACACGCACCGACTCACTGACTGACTGACTGACTCACTCTCGTCCTCCCATCTGTTGAGAGAAGACAGACAACAGAAGTCATGAATCAGTTTACAGGGACTTCCTCCATTAGTTGTCAGTCAGTGACTACGTTAACACATACTGTATATATTTCCATTTGTCTCTTTTGATGTCCATATGTTTTTATATTGACATATTTGTTCTGTTATCTTTTAAAAGTTAAAAGGCTTCAACTTGGGTTTAGGAGATGAGCTAACCATTAACAGCTTAAGCCAACACAGGTGACACTGCTTGCTTTGTGCTCTTTCAGTCATGTGTGACATGCTTAAAATGAAAAAGTAAAGTAGAGATTTAAGAAAATCCCAAAAAGCACCTATACTTGGATGTAATTAGTAGAAACAGAATACCCTCTAGAGCTGATGCTACATTTACTGTTACTGTCTTTTCTCCAATATCCAGCAGTAATCTACACAGAGTGCCTGAACAGTAAATGGCTGCTGTGGGTCTGGAAGCACATTATCACAACTAACAGCAGAAGGAGCCCTGATGGATTCTACAAAACACAGTGTGCAAACTAATAGGACAAAATGCCCTCTATTTTCATTACACAGAGAAAGTAATGGCCCTTTGCTATGGCTTTAAAGCTATAGTGTGTAACTTCTCTTTCCCCCAATGAGGAATTCTGAGTAATAACAACAACACTGTCTTTGCATCTACATGAGGTAAAGCCTTCAGTGATCGCGCATGGATTTTATACCTTAAAAGTTAAAACATAAACTTAGTCACTGTATATAAATGAAATATGAAATGTCCTACAGTGCTATGAAAACAGTATTTGCCCCTTTCCTGATTTCTTCTATTTTTGCTTAATGTTCAGATCGTCAAACAAATGTAAAATTAGACAAAGATAACCGGAGTTAATACAAAATGCAGTTTTTAAATGAGGAAAGCAGCTAATGACAAGGTTTAAGGTTTACCAGGAAATACTGGATCTTTGATAGTAACTGTGTTTAGTGACATTCAGCTGAAAGCAGCGTGGACTGACTCCAACCCTCTACTGACCTCACAGTCTCCAGTCTGTAGTGTGGACTCTCCTTAAGATCAGACAGAGGCTTCACTCCTGAATCCTGCAGGCTGTTTCCTTTCAGCTCTAGCTCTCTGAGATGGGAGGGGTTGGACTTCAGAGCTGAGGCCAGAGAAGCACAGCTGATCTCTGACAAACTGCAGTTATTCAATCTGAATAAAGAAAAAAAAAATCCAATCAGATGTGTTCAGAGGGGTATACTACTAAGTGATATTAGGTCTGTTGAGTCTTGCTTTTTGATAATAAAATGAGAGGCTTTAATTTTAAAAACGCTGTCCATGCGTCGGAGGTGAATTTAACTTACTCGGCTGAAAACAGAAACTAATGAAGGGGATCGGCTCACTGTACAGTCCCTTCAGTCGCGCTGTCAGCTTGCCGACATGGCTCTTTGTGTTTATGTTACTTAATAGACTCGAGACATAGAAACAGATCGCGGAAGACGTTCACGTAGAGAACGTTAACGGGCAGGATACCCGCGACTATCATGTTATCCATCAAACCACAGAGTTTTTCTGCACGGCGGCTCACTCACTCATACTTGCGAGGTCTCCTGGTGATCGTCACCGTCACAGCGCTACTCGCTGCTTTGCTCGGGCGGAGGCTTTATGTGAAGGTGATTTAACATCACGGTCGTAGACGAATGCTATAACTTTAGGCTGCATATTTTGCACTGCACTGTTGACCCACACAGGACATTTAATGCGCGCACATTGCAGAAATGAAGCGCCTGCAGCGCGCTCGTGACCACACGTGAACTCGCATCACGGACGTCTCCCATGTCCCCAAAACATCTAATAAAGTAAAACACCCTATTTACCGATTTCTATTTTTAGAGTCGTCTTGAGCACGAGTCGAAAATCGAGCCGAGAATCGACACATTATTCACATCCCTAGTTCCAACATATCCATGTGTCCACGGTGTGCCTAGAGACTGCCAAAATATTTTAAAAAATAACAATCTCTCCTTTTCTCACTCTCCTCCTTTCTGAAACCCCCACCCCTCCCCCCCAATATACTCCGTTCAGAATTCTCGCGGTTTATGACGTCATAAACTGCACAGCCACATCCCCATATTTTCTTTATATGTCCATGCTTCCCCCCCACATTAGCAGTAGTCTATGATAACCCCACCCCCCCATTTCTTATTGGTCCACGGCCCCGAGATCCGATGGAAAATTTTCCGAGTGACATCCATGTTGCTTTCCCCGCTAAGCGACAAGGACAGGACAAAGGATTGGAACTTAATACTGTGGAAGTCAACTTTGAAGATATTTTTTTCACTGATTTGTGTGTTATTTTTAGCCGGTAGCTTCCGAGCTAGCTTCGAGACAAGCATTCAGCTTTTGCTCATAAAAACATAATTCTATTACCCACACCAGTCTGGAAATGCCTCGTTTTTAACAGGACAAAGGATTGGAACTTAATAGTGTGGAAGTCATCTTTGAAGATATTTTTTTCACTGATTTTAGTGGTATTTTTATTTTATTTTATCGTCCGAGTCTTATTTTTAGCGTTAGCGCCCATGTAGCTTCGGTTGTAGCACCAAGTATTGCTCATAACACGCTGTTTATATTCCCCACAATGACTCGTTTTTAACATGACAAAGGATGGGAAGATATTCCTGTAGAAATCAAACTTTGAAGCTACTGTTTTCACTGGTTTTAATCATGTCAGGTCATGTCAAACTGTTCTCAAAGTATGGCTTAGCTCCGGCCGGGTAAACACTGTGTTCGCAGTCACGCAGTGTCTCACTAGTATCGCGAGAGCACGGCAGAGACGGTGGGAGAGCCCCATGGCCATATAAAGAAAGCCCGGCAGAGAGGTGGGAGGGGCCAGCCAGATCGCACAAATATAGCTCATCCTGAGACCAGAGGACAATCAGGGTATAGAGGCTTGCTACAATAAATGATCTGAACGGGTTTTTCAGCAAACATCTAAAAAAATAAGTATTAGGGACTACTTGGACCATATAAAATTGACAGCAAAGTGCATAATATGTGAGCTTTAAATTTGTCTCTTTGAGCGCTGCCCTTTAAAGAAATACACCTTTGGAAATCCCGCGGACCTGACTATATTGGCTGAGCGATACATTCTATCTGATAAACTAGTTAAATCAGTAAACTTATTGATCAGTAAGTTAATGAACTGAACGAAGCCGTGACACAGCAGAGTGAACTGTAACATCACGCTGCGGCTTCTTACCACATGCATTCAGTTAGTGATGCAAACAATTTAAAATAGCCTACGCCTATACTGTATGCAGTGCCAGTCTATGCTCTCAGTCCGTTAGTGTAAAGTTAGCAGCACAAGATCAGTCCATTCTGTGCGGAAGCAGAGTCAAATGACGGGTCAAACGCCCCCTTTCATGTGGACGCGCACAGAGCCTGAAGCTGAAACCCTCATTCAACATAGGAGGTTGATAACTGCCTTCGTGATACCGGTCAGCTCTGAGCGAGGGTATGTGTTATGTTGAACCAAATCAAGAAAAGAGAGCCAGGCTCTGTTGAGTTTGCTTCGTAGTATACACCCCTCAGGTCATTGTGTTGTTGTGGATCATCATAATATCAGCCTTCTACAGACATCCATATATTCATAACAACATAAAATGATTTGATACATTTAATTTAAACATGTTCTACATTTTTTTTTGTGACAGCAGACTCAGAAATTAAAATATGAACAAAGATCTTGACATATTCTTCCGGTCTGAGAGTTAGATGGAGTGGATGCACTAAGCGTGAGGTCCGGTAAACTACCTTTTTATAACATTCCGCACTCATACTATCACACCAAAACGGCTTCAGTTTTTTTCGTTTCTGTCAAAAACTCCTTTAGAGAAGTACAGCCGTCTCTCTAAATGGCTTCTAAGAGTAAAAAGCCGACTCCGAGCGAAAAAGAGGATGCTAATGCTAATGTTAGCTTGGGGGCTATAAAGATCATGATAACCACGCTACTGCAGGAGCTCCGGCAGGCACTGACCGCCGAGTTTAAAAAATCATTCGCTCAGCTCGACGCAAAGTTGGACCAGATTACACTGACAGTGGAGGACCATGGTCAACGCCTCTCGTCCCTGGAGCTTTCTGCTGAAGACCTGAGTCAGCGTGTCAGCGACCTCGAGACCATTTGTTCCACTCTGCGTGGTGACAACACAAAGCTAACAGCTAAAGTAGCCGACTGAGTTTTTTTCGGATTTGCTGCGGGAGGCTTTCGGGAGCGAGATGTTGCCGGATCCCCCGGAGGTTGATAGAGCCCATCGCTCCCTCGGCGCTAAACCGGCACCGGGCCAGAGACTGCGACCAGTCATTCTGCGCCTGCATCGTTTCCAGATGAAGGATCTACTCATCAGAGAGGCACGACGGAGAGGGCAACTTGAGTTTCGCGGCAAGCCTATTCGGATTGTGGAGGACTACAGCCCCGAGGTGCAGAGCCAGCGTGCAGAGTACCGGGACGTCATGGCAGAGCTCTACAGGCCTGAGACCTGCGCTTCTATACCCAGCGCGACTCCGTGTCACGATGTCCGATGGGGCCAGAAAGTGGATAAACTCACCACAGGAGGCGCAGAAATACATCGACAAGTCCCCCAAACCCCCATAAAGACACGGTTTAAGGACGTAATCTACTGGATGAGAGGTAACGCTATAGAAGGCAGAAGTGCAGCTGTCAGTTAGCGTCTGTGTTTTGCTACACAGCTGATTGTGCAGGTGTTTGCCTATTTACTAAAGATACAGGCTGTATACAATGGCGACACTCAAAGTTACGTGCATTTCAAATGATAACAGGGTATCTGCAGGTTTCAGCATGTCAAATTTAAGACCTTTTTAATACCACCTTGAATGAAATTTAAGACCTAAAACACAATAAATATAGGGGATATTTGGGGGGTCCAGCTGTATTACAACCCAAGCATAGCTGTGTTTATTGAACATAAAGTGATACTCATTTATATCAGAAGCTAGGAAGAAAGTAGCCTCTCTCAGGGTATCTGCACATTTTAAGACCTCTAATGAACACCAATACCTTGGCAAATCTACAAACTACACTACTGTATGCTCTGTAAAGAGTTTTATTAAGTTTGAATATCAAATATTCAATGCACTTTAGCTAACAACTGCTGTCTAATTACAGAAAATAAAAAAAATTCAGCAGTCTGAATGAAGACAATGTCCCCCCGCATTTACCATCAAATAAATATAAGATCACTGTAAAGGCAACGTGAAAACCCATCATTACCAGCTTTTCAACTTATTATAGAGCTGTATCAATTGATTTACATTTTCTGATTAATCGAGTCACAAGAACAGTTTAATCGATAAAGAAAATGTGTTAGCTGCAGCATGCAGTATTAGAATGAAATACAACAATCTGTTAATTTATGGGGAAGAATGTCCTTCAAATTTTAATTAGCCTATTTATTCAATAAACAACAAACTTAGTCCATTAACTTTATTTTTCAGAACTTATGGCAGAAACTATTTAAAAATTGGTTCAACAGGTGAATGCTTTTGCACTTTCAAAATCGGGAAATAGGCTAGGTACTGTAAAGTAGGCATAGCATACTGTATACAGGTTTGCAATTTGCGAAATGTTTTATTCTCTTCATATTGTTGCAGGCAGCCAGGTTAATAAACTGCGGGTATTAGGGTTGTACCGAATGGTGATGGAAATGTAGGCCACTGTCTGCGATTGACGGGACGATAGGCAATAGTTCTTAACTAGCCGTCAGAGAGCGAGGGCAGAGTGGAGAGAAAGAAAGCGACAGACAGAGAGAGAAGCAGAGACTCGCGTCTCACTCTGTGAGCTCACGGCAACGCGACCCGAATGACCGTCTGATGAGCAGCTATTAATTAATAAATATAGATACATACATTTTTTACTAAACACAATAAATCAGTTTGTTTCTGTGTGATTTGCGTTTGGGTCAGTAGCCTACCTACATCGCCAGCGGGCGGGTGGTTGCACACCTATAAGCAGCGGCAGTGTGTGGTCGAGGGGTGAATAAAGCCAGCCATGATAATTGTCGTCCACCCTCCACCTCTCACTGAATTTATAATAGCAGGGCATGTATTTCGCTGGGTCGTTCTCCCCTTTCTTGCTTTCACGCGACTGACTTCAAATTCGGAGGCAGGGGAGACACATTCTTCTTCTATGCTACGTTTATATGCGGATCACAGCCACACACGGCCGTACTGCCTCTAGCGTAGTGTTGGACTTTTATATGAGCAGTTAGTTAGAAAGTAGCCTCTCTACATCTCCTTCTCGGATAGTCGCGGAAGAAAAAATATATATAACATTGAATATTCCTGCCCCGACAAATTTAAGACCTTTGAGTAATGGATTTAAGACCAGCATATCACATTTTTAATGAATTTAAGACTTTTTAAGGCCTTAATTTTAGATACATGAATTTAAGACTTTTTAAGACTTTTAAGACTTCCGCGGACACCCTGGATAAACTATGTCCAGATGGTGTTAATTTTGATTTGTGGGGGTGTTTGCTGTTGCCACATATTATCTGCCCCTATATGCGTGCTGATACGTTCTAACGGCTTGTCTGTGGTGTTTGCAGCCGTACATTTAAAGCTGCAGTCATATTTTCAAATATTTGTTAATTCCTGTGAGTTTTCCGTTTCATACAACTTTTCTGCTCACTGTTTACACAGTTTAGTTATTCCAAAGTTGATGTTCGTTCTCTACAGCCATGTTTCTTTGGGGCCATTGAAGCCAAAATACTATTATAGATGTGCTAATTTTTTTAATTTTTTTTTGTACAGTTTACCAGAGTAATAGCTAAGCTTTATAGCTCTGCAGAGTTCTACTTGTTAGTTCTAGCTTTAAAGTCGGAAGCTTTACAGTATGTTAGGGTATCTTCCCCCGCTTTGTTTGGGAAAGTGGGGAGGGTGGGAAGGCATGTTCGAGGGCTGTATGTGTTTTTGTAATAGGGGTCTAACTGTCTTTTTGTTTGGGGCAAACTACTGTGTCACTGCGTGTGTATTATGGCGTATAACTTTGTATGATACCCGGGGTGATGATACAAGCAGGGGGGGTTACCATGGTGAGCTGGAACGTGCAAGGTATGGGCCATCCAATTAAACGAGCCAAAGTTTTTTCGCATCTTAAAGCTCTCATATTATACACTTTTCTGTCAATATTATATGGTCTTAGTGGTCCGTAATACGTTTTTCTTTAGTTGTTTGCTGAAAAAAACTTTCAGATAATTTATTGTAGTATGCCTCTATACCTAGCCTGGAAATCCTGACCCTGATATCTTGAACGATAGAGGGTCTGGCGACGATCAATAGTAATTCCCAACTCAAGGGGCGGCTCCTACTCGTGCATTTCAAATGCCACTGCACGCAGTTGGATAGCACTACAACCAATCAGAGCGATGCACATGACGTAAGCCCCTTTCGTTTAGCGAACAGCTGTTAAACTGTTAAATTAAACGTTTGCCGTTGTCGGTCGGCAAAACAGAACATTCTACTTAGGCTACTTGCTAATGAAAGATTTGAGTGCCGTCTTCCAAATCGTTAAGGGTCGAGGCCAAAGCAGTCTCAAACTCACACAACATATCCGCAGCCACCTTTGATGTTTACTATCACGGCTTCGACGTCGCATGCACGTCACTGTCGTCATCCGGTTACGTCCTCCCCAGAGTACCATATAAAGGGCTCTGGCGCGCCCATATTACATAGAACCAATTGAAACGTGTTCCCAGATTTCTGGTCTTCTTGATAAGCTTCAACGGAGCGTGTCCAGACCAACACGCGCAGCAAATTTAATTTGCCAGCGCCTAGTGGCAGGTCTGGGAATGCCAGGCTACTCTATACCCTGATTTTCAGCTAATCTCACGATGGCCTATTTTTGAAACCGAGCTGCAGCTCCCCTCGTAAATATACAATCTATGAGCTCCCCCCGCCCCTGTCTGGAAGCGAAGCCATTGGCGTCTGCCCATAGTAGGTCCATAGCTTGCCGTGCCGGAACTGTATGTTACCACGGTTAGGTTTAGCCAGAGAAGAACTATGTCTAGTGCTAGTAACGCAGGAGCTCAGCCGCACTTTGAACAGTTTGACATGACCGATCCTTGTCTACATGAAAGACTATGTTCATACAGATGCACTGACAGCCACAAGCTAATGGAAACGGCATGTTCACAATAAAAATGCAGCAAAAGATGGAGGCTACTGCGAAGCTAACGGCTACAAATATCACTAAAATCAGTGAAAAAATTAGCTTCAAAGTTAGACTTCGACTCTATTACCTTCCAATGCTTTGTCTTGCTAAAAACGAGGCATTTTCAGACTGCTGTGGGGAATATAAACAGTGTGTTATGAGCAAAAGCTGGTCGCTTGTCCCAAAGCTAATAGCCATACACCAGTCAGGCAAAAATACCAATAAAAACAATTATTTTAGTTTCACCGTTTAAAAAAAAGCACAAGTAGCTTCCTATCCGTTGTGTTATTAAAAACGAGGCATTAATAGACTGCTGTGGTTAAGATAAATTAGTGGAGTATGAGCAAAAGCATTCTGTGTTGGTGTATGTAACATTTTGTCTGCATGTTATTTTTGTTGTGACTGTTGTCCATCTGTTATTGTCTGTCGGCTTGCGGCCCATACATTTATTGTGGAGTGAAAAAGAATTATAAAGTCTAGAGTCTAAAGTAACAGAGTTTGTGAACTGACCCCAGTGTCTCCAGTCTACAGTGTGGACTCTCCAGAAAACCACACAGCAGCTTCACTCCTGAATCCTGCAGCTTGTTGTAGCACAGACACAGATATCTGAGATGGGAGGGGTTGGACTTCAGAGCTGAGGCCAGAGAAGCACAGCTGATCTCTGACAAACTGCAGTTAATCAATCTGAATAAAGAATAAATGATGTAAGTTTAGAGACCACATGTGTGTGTTTTGATCAATATCAAAAATTAGACACTATTTGCCAAAACAAACTGAAATGTATTTAAACTAGGGCTGTCAAGCGATTAAAAAAATTAATCTAATTAATTACAGGCTCTGTGATTAATTAATCTAAATTAATCGCATACTTATATGACACTTGTATGCCTTATAAACAACTGTATAGGCTACCGTTTCGTCTCTCTCTCTCTCTCTCTCCTGAACTACTAGCGCCGGAAAAAAAACAAGCAGGCTAAATGACGACTGTCTATCTCCCACAACAGACAGCGCTGCACTGGCACACAGGTGTGCATAGCCTATGCCGACTCATTCAACATCGTCCTACACATAGCCAAAAATATTGACACACACACACACACACACACACACACACACACACACACACACCAGACAACACACACACACAGACACACACACACAAAGGAGGAAAAAAGACAGGCATATGCTAGGAAGAGTGAAAGGGGACGGGTGTCCGTTTGATGTAGACGATCGGACCTAGCAAACAAGACACAGAGGAAGATTGAGAGTTGTTTTGAACCTACATTGTTAATTAGGCACCCACTAAATCAATGCACAGACACTGCGGAGAATAACACAAGACGTATTCCTATACCTTCATGCCTGGAGCAGCCCATAAAACGTCCATAGAGCCTTCTCTATGCTTCTTTCTTCACTCTTTAATCCCGTGCAGTGTCCGCAAACTACAGGTGCAGCTCCGCTATCGTCTCACCTCTTTTGCACCGGGTCAATGGGCAATATAGAAGTGCGATTAATCGCGCTAATTTTTCTGTGATTAATTAATCGAAATTAAAGCGTTAATTTGATAGCCCTAATTTAAACCAATTAAATATTTCTCCTTTGAGTTATGAGTTGGAGGATCATCAGTATAAAAATGTACCAAAACTTATAAACATGAATGTACTTTAAACAGTTTATTTTATGATTGCAGACTTAACTTTGTACAAGAGAAATTAAAAATATGAACAAAGAAAATGTTAAACTTTATGGATGTAAGTTATGTTTGTAAATAGATTTGTTTTAATTGTATATTAAATACGTATATAGCAGATCTACTATAGTAACAGAGTCAGTGAACTAACAGCAGTGTCTCCAGTCTACAGTGTGGACTCTCCAGAAACCCACACAGCAGCTCCACTCCTGAATCCTGCAGCTTGTTGTTATCCAGATACAGGCTTCTGAGATGGGAGGGGTTGGACTTCAGAGTTGAGGCCAGAGAAGCACAGCTGATCTCTGACAAACTGCATTGACCCAATCTGAATAAAGAACACAATATGCAAATAAAAAATTATGAATAATCCAATAAGATGTGTTCTGGTTTTAAATGTGAAGCTCAACATGAATTTGTCCAAAACAATGTGTTTTCCTTTTTTTTAACCTTTATTTCTACAGGTAAATCCCATTGAGACCGAAGACTCTTTTACAAGGGAGACCTGTTTTCCTTTCCCACGTTACCATTCACACACACATAGCAGGCTAACTATCGACATTCACACGAGGCAAGGTGGGTGAAGTGTCTTGCCCAAGGACACAACAACCATGACACAGGTGGCAGGGCGGGGATCGAACCTCCAACCCTTTGATCATCAGTCGACCCGCTCTACCAACTGAGCCACAGTCGCCCCATAAAAATAAAATGAGTAGAGTGACTTTGTCATTGTGTTGTTGTGGATCATCATAATGTCAGCCTTCTGCAGACATCACCCACATGTCACCACAACATTCACACACCTATTCATGTCAACACAGATTCACACAACATTTATGTCAAGATGTATAATATGCTGCAGATCTCTATAAGATCTGGAAGTAGAGGATACAAATTATATTGATTATTTAAAAACCTGCATTTGGAAATATATCGTAGATATCTGTCTTTGTGAGTGTGTATGTGTGTGTGTGTGTGTGTCTGTGTGTGCCTGTGTGTTCAGATGGATCAATATCAATGAACTTATATTATTTGATAAAATAAAATAAAGGAATTGAAACCAAATAAATTATTCTCTTTCAACTAGTAAACATTTTCGATGTAAACTAAAATATTAGTTGGAGAATCTGCGGTATAAAAATGACAATTTACCAAAAAGTATAAACATTAATGTAATTTAAAAAACATTTTTTGTGACTGCAGACTAAACTGTGTAAAAGAGAAATGAAAATATGAGCAGAGAAAATGTATAACTTTATGAATGTAAGTACTGTGTGTACATGAATAAGTTTTAATTGTATAGTAAATATATCTTCAATAGTAACAGTCAGTGAACTGACCCCAGAGTCTCCAGTCTACAGTGTGGACTCTCCAGAAAACCACACAGAAGCTTCACTCCTGAATCCTGTAGGTTGTTGTCAGTCAGATCCAGCTCTCTGAGATGGGAGGGGTTGGACTTCAGAGTTGAGGCCAGAGAAGCACAGCTGATCTCTGACAAACTGCAGTCCTCCAATCTGAATAAAGAATACATAATGTAAATACAAAATAATTAATAGTAATTATCATGAGTGTTTTAGATCATGTGTGTATGGCCTATTATGTCATTGTTCAACCTTTACTAAGCTTTTTCTGCTTTATTAATAAGTAAACACAACTTTACTATTCATTTATTAGCAATTAACTCTTCACTTATTAAACAGTTAACTATGTATACTATTTTTGCAGCTACCGGATCTAGAGCAAGAACAATGCCTTATTAAAGTTAATAAATCCTTGATTATTGTTGTCACTTTAGAAACAGTAGCTCTAAACAACTTAATTAACTGTTTAATAAAATAATAATAAAGTTGTTTTTTACTTTATAAGCTTATTACAAAGACCATAATATAAAGCTTAACCATTAAGTTCTTATTATGAATCACAAACAGTATGAATGGCTCTCCTGCCATGTGTTTGTAGTAACTACAACAGAGTCCCTTTCCTGGTAAAATCCTTCTTTAACTTTCCGTCGTTCTAAGGTTTCCTAGTCTTCTTTTGAGAACACTACAATTGAAAATAAATCTATAAAATTCCACCCGCCAAAGTGGCTGGTGGGAGTGACTGTTTCACTTGCCACTGCTGAAATCCTGCAGTCTCTCTGTTTAAACAGAAGATCAAACTCTGCAGCCTGTTTCTATCTGCTAACAACAGATCTTAAAAGAGGACCTATTATGCTTTTTCAAATTTTATGACCTCTAAACGTTGTTATAATGATGTATAGTCATGTTTAACCATACTAAAGTGTCAAATAATGACTTGCATGCATTTAGACGTATTCCCTAGTGACCGTCTGTGGTGGCTGTGCAGAGCGCTAAACACTAGGAACGCCGGTCGCGTTTCACTTGTTCAAATTTCCGGGATTTATCTACGTAGATCAATCCGGATTTTCCATTTATTGTAATGCTGCAACGTACTAAGGCATGCTCCGGCCATGCCACCACCTGCCTGCTCAAATCTGCCCGCGCACCACTGAAAGTGTTCCGGAAGGTAACCAATCACAACGAGTGGGGTTGGCAGGAGGGGGGCGAGGGGGCGGAGAAGGACGAAGCCCAGTGTTGACAGAGACTGCTGAATGCACCCAGATGAGAGGAAGCATTTCCTGAAAAGCTACATAGTTTTTTGTGCTGTGATTCGTGTCAGCTTGCTCTATAGGAGTCATTAATGAGAAATTAAGACCAGAAAAGTAGTATAATAGGAGATCTTTAACCACCTCATTCACATCCCTCACATACCCTTCAACCTCATCAGTACTGACATCATCTTCACTGACTGATGGACCTCAACGTAAGTCTGAAAATTCTTCACATTT
>JAOPFK010000516.1:0-15690 GCA_026122265.1 Ammodytes dubius
AATTGCAGGTACACTCCTCCGGATGAGAAGGAAAGCCTGGGTGGTAAAAGGCCGGAAAATAGCCCAAAAGAGTGTTGACAACTGTGTGGCATGCAGAAAAGCCAAGGCCAGAAGATGGCGCCAGATCATGAGTGACCTCTCGCCAGAGCGAATAACACCGGCCAATCCATTTGAGTACACAACAGTGGACTTATTTGGACCTTATGAAGTGAAGGATGAGGTGAGGAAAAAAGTGAAGCTCAAAGTGTGGAAGAGAACGACTGAATCCAATACATCACAGAGCTGGTGTGACCTCCTGCTTCACTGTGGAAAGAGCCACAACACTGACACTCCAAACCTGCAGGGGGCAAACAACCCCAGGCAAGAGGAAGGAAGTGCCTGAGGGAGCACAATCACCGGTGCACCCAAGCATGGTGATAAACATAGACATTATAAAGGATAGACGCCTCGTTGGCCGCTACTGCCTATTGGCGCTGACGAGAAATACGGGCGCCATCTTGGAAGGGGCACACGTTCCACTCAGTGTAGTCTGTTTGGCAGGTGCAATGAACTGTCAGCGCATGTAATTAATCGTATCTCATTAAATACCAAACTGATTTTCACGCGGTTTTCTTTGCTGCAAAGATCATACATCTAGCTAAGATACAGGGCACACGTTTCGACGTGTTTTAATATTCATAGTGGGCTTAACAGTCATAGAAGATTCTGATATGATATAAGTAACCAGACGTCCGAGATCAAAACGAGGAACATCCCCCGAAAAGGGGGAAAACGGAGACATTTCCAGTTTGACTAGCAATCTGATTGAAAAACCTTATGAGGTGTCAACAAAACGGGAACAGGTAGTTGTTTCTGTTTACAGGGACAGGCAACCAACAATGGGGACGTCTGGTCACCTTTATGATAGCCTATGTGATGTAGGCTATGATAGGTATTTTGCAAATCACACACTTTAGACTAAATATGATAGAGAAGCAGAAACAGATAGGGGCAGTAAAGTCAGCTATTTTAATAAGTTAACAATATATGATTAGGCTATATATAAATATATTTATTAATTTACAGTGACGAGCATACACAATAAAGACAATCACAGGGATAACATAAACAGAGAACAGAAATAAAATAGGATAAAATATATTAATTTAAATAAAGTAGGCCTATACAAAATACAAAACAAGAGCAAAAATAAAATACTAAATGAACAATGAATTCAGCTAAAACAGTTAGGCTACAGTCAGATGTGTAAAATTCAGAAATCATAGATTCAAATAAACCAAGAGTAGAGCAGTCATTTTTAAGTTGCTCTGCAGAGCATTCCATGAATTAGGGGCACTATACATGAAAAGGCAGTTATTCCTAAACTGGAGTTAGCTCGGGGCAATTTAGGAGGAGTAGTCGAGCATGGTACATATGAAGGGTGGATGTTTCCCATGAAGGCATTAAATATAAATAAAAACCAGTGTATATATATCTCATTAAAAGAGAAGGACAACATGAGTGTTCATGTAAAAATATGTTTTATTTCTCTAATTTAAAACACAAGCTTGTTAGACAATTGCCTCTTAAAAGAGGACGGGATTATTTAAAAGCAAAGTCTTCTTGGTTGTCCAATGTTCTATACTAGGGGGGAATACCAAGTTCAGTCTCTCGAGTTGGTTCCTCAGACATAGACAGGAAATCAATGCGTGCCTTGCAGCGCGGTACATTTAAAAACACATTCAATAGCCTACAAAACCACAGCAATCAAAAGTATTAAATTAAGGGAAAATCAAACAACAACAGCAAACAATAATACTCAAATGATATGCATAATATGCATAAATAAAGTTAACCATCCTTACAAATCGCATTTTACTCCGAAGAGAAATTCAAGCAAGGCGAGTTTGGCAATGTGGTGCAGCCTTAATTTGTGAAAGACAGACACAACCAATGACAACAAGTCGGAATGGTGGTTGTCGATGCCAAACTGTGTCTCCTCCTCAATATGTTCCCCAAGCAGAAACACATCCTCCGTTCCAATCTCCTCCCGGACGAAGTGTGTGACTCGGACGTCTGGTTAATATCATATCAGAATCTTCTATGACTGTTAAGCCCACTATGAATATTAAAACACGTCGAAACGTGTGCCCTGTATCTTAGCTAGATGTATGATCTTTGCAGCAAAGAAAACCGCGTGAAAATCAGTTTGGTATTTAATGAGATACGATTAATTACATGCGCTGACAGTTCATTGCACCTGCCAAACAGACTACACTGAGTGGAACGTGTGCCCCTTCCAAGATGGCGCCCGTATTTCTCGCGCTCAACGCCCAATGCGGCGTCTACCCTTTATAATGTCTATGGTGATAAATGTTTGGAGCTGGCTCAGTCAGCCCTCTTGCCTGCTCCTGTAGACACCTCACAGCCACAGCTCATGAACAATGACTGAAGACACCACTGGTAAAGTAGAAGTTTCCACCATATCATGGACTTAACAGCTAAATAACCAGTTTGGAAGCCATGCTTCCCAAATGTTTGATTGTGTGTAGTTGGAGATGCAATGTTGGAGTATTATTAATGTATAAATATAGTATTTGATATAAGTACTTGGTACTCATGTTTTGTTAATGGCACTCTATCATAATGATGATGATGAGAATGATGATAACATGACCCTTGGTGTAACTTTGTTTAATTATTAAAGGCCTACTTCACCGGTTTGAATATGAAGGTGTAGTGAATTCTGAGATCCTATGTAGTATAAATGTAGCCTGGAAATCCAGACCCTGATATCTTGAACGATAGAGGGTCTGGCCACGATCAATAGTAATTTCCAACTCAAGGGGCGGCTCCTACTCGTGCATTTCAAATGCCACTGTACGCAGTTGGATAGCACTACAACCAATCAGAGCGATGCACAGGTGACGTAAGCCCCTTTCGCTTAGCGAACAGCTGTTAAACTGTTAAATTAAACGTTTGCCGTTGTCGGTCGGCAAAACAGAACATTCCACTTACTTGCTAATGAAAGATTTGAGTGCCGTCTTCCAAATCGTTAAGAGTTGAGGCCAAAGCAGTCTCAAACTCACACAACATATCCGCAGCCATCTTTGATGTTTACTATCACGGCTTCGACGTCGCATGCACGTCACTGTCGTCATCCGGTTACGTCCTCCCCAGAGTACCATATAAAGGGCTCTGGCGCGCCCATATGAGATAGAACCAATTAAAACGTGAGCCCAGATTTCTGGTCTTCTTGATAAAGCTTCAACGGAGCGTGTCCAGACCAACACGCGCAGCAAATTTAATTTGCCAGCGCCTAGTGGCAGGTCTGGGAATGCCAGGCTAGTATAAATGTGCAAAAAAAATAAAAATCGGTTCATCCTAGCCTGAGAAAAGGCAGAAAGTGTTTTTTTTAACCCTATATTTCTCTTTCTCGTGACATCACAGAAAGAGAAATATAGGGTTAAAAAAAACGTACTTTGTAAATATTACTGTGATGTCACAGTAAAAGACATCACAGTAATATTTACAAAGTAAGTTTTTCTTTAACCCTATATTTCTCTTTCTGTGATGTCACGAGAAGGAGAAATATAGGGTTAAAAAAAACACTCTTTCTGCCTTTCTCAGGCTAGGATGAACCGATTTAAATTTTTTTCGCACATTTATACTACGTAGGATCTCAGAATTCAATACACCTTCATATTCAAACCGGTGGACCAACATTCCACAGGCCACAATTGACAACCTGATAAACTCTATGCGAAGAAGATGTGTTGCACTGCATGAGGCAAATGGTGGTCACACCAGATACTGACTGGTTCTGAGTCCCCAGACCCCCGATAAAGCAAGAAAATGCACATTTCAGAGTGGCCTTTTATTGTGGACAATCTAAGGCACACCTGTGCACTAATCATGATGTCAGATCAGCATCTTGATGTGGCACACCTGTGAGGTGGGATGGATTATCTCAGCAAAGCAGAAGTGCTCACTATCACACATTTAGACAGATTTGTGAACAATGTTTGAGAGAAATGGTAATATTGTGTATCTGGAATGAATTTTAGATCTTTAAGTCCATCTCATGAAAAATGGGAGCAAAAACAAAAGTGTTGCGTTTATATTTTTGTTGAGTGTATATGTGTTTGTAGCAATGATAATGAAAATCCTGTTTGCCACAATCTTAATAGTTTATTGTAAGGGAATTTGGTGCGATAGATTTGAGGCTCTAAGTTATTTTCTGTCTTATTTAATGCTCTTTCTCTCTCATTCACTTTAAAAAAGTTTTATCAACAAGTTGATTTTTCCCATTTACCGGTAACCGTTTTTCTGAGCTGTTTTTTAATGTTTTTCTTGGTTAATACCTACACACATTGTATGGTTTAAGTCAGTAAGGTTGGCTGACTAACTTGTTTGGCTCATTTTACTATTCATTTGGACTCAAATAAAAGTTTTCTTTGTCTTTAATTCTCTTCACCAGAGTACACCAAATTGCTTATTTTACATGTTCAAATCACAAAAAATTCTGGGGGTGTAACCCCCGGACCTTCCTACAGGGGTTTGTTTTCGGACATGTCACCTTTTTCATGGCTTATGAGTTTGCATGCCTGACACTAGTGAGGCTGCAAAAACTTAAATGCCCAGTATGGTTTTTTAACTTTTGCTGACTAACCTGTTCTTCACTGTCCTTTACTTTTGGGAAAGTTAGTGCAGGCAGACATGGTTGAGCCCATCACCTGCTCTAATATGTAACTTAAAATGGAAGTCTGTAATTCGGGAAAGTGGATAGTTGCGCCCCTGGTCTTGCCCCATTTGGAAGGCTCCTTCATATGCGGCCGAGAAATGCAGCCTTCGTTTCACGGTTTTGAAGGGTCCAACAGATGTATCCTTCGCGGCCCAACATATCCCAAGATTCATTGCGTTTTTTTCAGAGATGGCATAAAATAAAATAAAATAAATAACAAAACAGCAACGTGTTGCTCCATCTTCCTAACTTTTATCTTCCTTTCTTTTTTTCTTGTACTTTTTTTTCTTTTTGTCTGGTAGGCAACGTCTTTTTCTTTTTTCCTCCGTTGACAAGGCTGTTTACGTTGGCAGCAATCAGGGTAGCTAGGCAGCACAGAAGCAGCGAGTCGTCACGCAAGGTAACGGCTTGTTACGCAAACCGGAAATGCTCGTAAACGGAGACCTGCGGAGACCGTCTCATTTAACAACGCTCGTTCGGCCTTCGATTCGGCCTTCACGGGCTATGGCCTTCATAGACCGCGTAGACCGCGTCCTTAGAAGGATGCGGCCCCTCGATTGGGACACCGAATATGTCGGCAGTGGAGCCCTGCCCCCCTTCACAAAACGTAGCAGAGGAGAGAGATGGAACGCAGCAAACGCAACTAGCCTACTTGCACATAAATTAGATAAAAAACATAGGCCTAAGCGTTTATTTAATAATGAGCACCAGTTCTATATGAAAAAAGACCATAGATAGATGACTTGTATTTGGCGCTTTAAAAAATAAAAATAAAAAATATTTTTTATTTATTTATTTCAATAATTTCGGGGAGACTCCCGGTTGCCCGTTCGGGCAAGTGGGTTGTCATAGTTACTGGCCTGACGTGGCGTTTTACTTGCCCCGGGACGTCGGGCAATCCTTATTGTTGAGCCCTGTTATATCAGACCACTTTTTCTTCATCTAGGCCAGGGGTCACCAACACAGTGCCCGCGGGCACCAGGTAGCCCGCAAGGACCATATGAGGCGCCCGCAGGCCTGTTCTAAAAATAGCATAATAATCTGTTTCCCACCTTTTTTAAGTCACTGTTGATAATTATTGTGAGAAATCATTAACATGATCAGTGTATTCACATAGATGAATATCATTAATCATTAATAATAATATATAACTAAAGGCAAACTGAGCAAATTTGTTATTTCAGAAGAGTGTATCAAACTGGGCGCCCTTCGTATGACTCAGTACCCATGAAGTAGCCCTCAGGTTCAAAAAGGTTGGTGACCCCTGGGCTATGTAAAGAAATTGCGACTTAAAATTGTATTTGCTATTTTATATTTTTTGAGCGACAACACTGATGTAAACCTAAAATTCACAATACTCAGCTGGAGATCGTTTGTCAACACCAACGCTGTTGACCGCAGCAGTTATTTCCTTCCTACCTGCTGCCTTCTGGCGTTCTTTGATGCCGCTTTTAATGCTCCGAAATGAAACTTTATTTTATTTTTATTATGCTGTCAATTTCTACTTCAGAGAAGTTCCTCTTCTTTGCCGTAATGTGCATATCCGTGTCGTAAAACCTGTAGGCGAGGCCTCTAAACTGAGAAAATATAGGGGTGTGATATTCAAATTACGATTGTTTTCAGCCGCCGTATTTATCAATAATGATCTGGCGTACGCTAAGATCGGCGAGATACGACTGTTTGATAAATCCCACGCGATACCTGGCGCCAGGATCTGCACCAGTTTCCACGCAAGTTTGATAAATGAGGCCCATTGTGTTTTAAAGAATATTTGGAATCGCTGAGATAATCTAGACCAAATAAAGAGGCTTGACCGTGACTTCAGAGGTTTAACACACAGGAAATCAGTGGATCCATGCTCTAAATTAATTTATGTTTTCCTAAACTTAGGGAGCTCTCCACGGCACAGCCACTATTGGCAGAGCGCAGCAACGAATCAAGAGAAAGCCCGCCCACAGATGGAATAGCCATTGAGTATTGTTTATTCGTTTTACAGTCAGAAACGAGAGAAGGGAAATTGAACACAAACAAACTGCTTTCTCTGCTTTTTTGTTTTTGTAGCAATTAACAAGAAGAGAACTCTGGTTCGTATTTTTGTTTCTGCATTCCAGCAATAACAACAAAAAAACATGAAAACAAAAATACGCATGGTTTTCTACTTTCTGTCACTTTGGATTCAATCCAAAAAAACAATAACACGGACCTAGCTAATTCTAACTTCTTTTTTATGAAATAATGTTTTGGGTGAAAAATATTAGTTTGCAAAGTAGGCTAAGCATAAACTACAGCCGTCTGAGGTAGGCTATTAAGTTCAGATGGAAATGTCACGATGCAGAAAATGTAAAAGAAAGTACAAATACCTCAAAACTTTACTTCAAAACAGCAATGTGCTAAGTTACTTTCCTCACAGTGTGAATATGTTTCGTCATGTTTTTTTGCAAGGATTCAATGAATCCTTGCAGTGTCATCTTATCTTGTTTAAATTGGCCCAGCCTTAAATATTCAGAGTCAAGGATATGGCATTGAAGGAGCTGCATAAAAGCGTGGTGTGTACAGCAGCTCAGGGCCTTCCTCTCTGGGATGCCTGCCATTGGGCCCTCTGCTAAAAATATGTTTTGGTTTGTGTGTGTGTGTGTGTTTGTGGCCGTGGGCCTGGCTCTGATAGCGCTGCAGTTGAAGCTGAGGCTGTGTGTGCTTGGCCCTCAGGTTCTGCCCTGCCTCCCAGCTCTGCCTGTGATCGGCAGTCTGTTGAGCCTACGCAGCCCTCTGCCTCCTCATGTTGTGTTTAAAGACCTGCAGCAGAAGTATGGACACACGTACTCTCTGATGCTGGGCGCACAGCGGGTCATCATCGTCAACCAGCACACACATGCCAAAGAAGTGCTGCTGAAGAAGGGCAAGATATTTGCAGGAAGACCAAGAACTGTGGGTATAGCTCTTCTTCACTGTCTTCTTTTTCCCAGCAGTAATCATTTATGTATTTGTCCTTTTCCATCCCTGTCCTGTGTGTGAGAAAGGTAACCACAGATGTTCTGACCAGAGATGGGAAAGACATTGCATTTGGAGACTACAGTGCTGCCTGGAGATTCCACAGGAAGATCGTCCATGGGGCTCTGTGCATGTTTGGAGAGGGCTCTACCTCAATCCAGAAGATGAGTAAGTAGTAGGTCTCTACACTGGGATTCCTGATATTTAACACCAGGCTTAGAAACAACAGGGTTTTACTTTGCAGCCTTGATAAGTCTGTGCACTTGTTACATCTCCATGTAGCACTTATGTGTGTCATTTTGTAGTTTGGTTTATTTGAAGCTATAGTACTTACAAGATTCTTGTTGTTCTGAGTTTGTACCTTCATGGTTACACTTAATGGAAGTCGCTTTGGATAAAAGCGTCAGCTAAATGAAATGTTATGTATTGTACTGTAATGTAGTTGAGAGTTTGGGCAAACAGACTTTAGCATACAGTATTATTTATGAATACGGGTCTATAAAATACACAATGGATCACTTAAATGGTCAATTCACCCAGATTACAATCAGTAGAGATGCTTTCTCTTTCCTCTGGTGGTATCTCTCTTCAACCAGAGAGTTTTAGTAGTTTTATTTGTCTATTTGTTTGAGATATGTCTGTGATCATGCTTTATATATTTCTGTCAGCTATATGTTAGGAAACATCAAGTATGAAAGAACAGAACAGAAAAATTAGTCCGAAATATCACATTGTTATCTATCATATCTATCTATCTATCTATCTATCTATCTATCTATCTATCTATCTATCTATCTATCTATCTATCTATCTATCTATCTATCTATAAATAGCTATTCTTTTCTCAATGAATAGTTAACCAGTTTGGTCAATAAATGCCCATCATAATCAAAGGTAATCAGTTTAATATCATATACTGTCCAAAAAGAAACCAGAAAATCACATTGGAGAGGTTAGGACCACTTTTAGCATATTTTCTTAATCAAGTATTCACTTTAAATCATTGTCATCTAGTTGCTTGTTAACGAATCGCTTCGCCTCTATTTAAGTGTGTTTTGCTTTGTATTATTATTTTTCTTTTTAAGATTAAGGAACTGGGATAATCACATATTGGTTGGTGTAATGTTGGATTATTGATATTGTTTAATGCGTCAAACTTGACATTTTATTAGCCAGTGGTTGAAAGGAACTGTTTAAGTACATATGCTCAAGTAAAGTTTGAGATGCTTTGTATTTTCTGTCTGAATTCATTCACGCACGAAAATGCATGAATTAATCTATGAAGAACTTCATGAACTATCAGTAATTCACTATGATTAATGGTATCTTGTGCATGATTTAATACAGGAAAAATATATTCATTTATGCATCGGCTAAGTTATTTAAATCATTATGATCTTTGAGTTATTACTGATGAACACCAAGTGTTGAATTGATGATGAACTAAGCATTCATTTTTTATGACTTCTTCATTTTTGTGGCCCTTCAAATAAAGTGGTGACCTGGTCTGTCTTATTCAGACCATTAATTAAAATCAAGGTCACCACTATCTCAATCTATCTTCACCTTGAATGAACAGGTCACCGCTTTATATGAAGGGCCTCAAACATGATGAAGTCATTCAAAATAAATGCTTGGTTCAGCATGATTTCAACACTTGGTACTTTAAAGGTGCTGTAAGCGAAATGGTTATTTTAGCTAACTTTCTGTCAGTGACTGCAGTTAGCAGTCTCGTCCCTACGTCACCCAAATGAATGCACTGCGAGTTATCTAGCATCATCTCAGATCCGTAAGTGCGATAAAACATGATAAGAACCATCAATACAGACATTGGTAAGGATTTTTACCTACTCCGCCATTGTAGGCGCATAAACATTCACCAATCTGTCCTTCTGTGCGTGCAGTGAAACGTGCCGGTTTGTAGCGTTCTCTCTTCTGATTTGGATATCAGTTGTGGGATCCCAGAAAAGTTTATTTGCCGATTACATGCAGAGCGGTTGACTGAGAGATCGGAGTTATGAAACGCACACACTATATACGAGATCACTGTATAAATATAGAGCGATTTAACACGTATATTAACATAAATATATTGCTTACTTCACCTTTAACAAAACACATGTGTATCAGTGTGACTAGTCAGTTTTTTGGCCTCTCACTTTAACTGCAGACTTACCCATGATTATAAATGATAATCAGTAATAACTCAAAGATCATGATCACATAACTTAATATATTGTTAATGTGAAATCATGCATGATATAGGGGAGAACGGGGTAATTTGTCACATGGGTTGGATGTCACATTCGTTATATCTCGCCACCAGAGTGCGCTAGCTCTGAAATGTTGATATAAAAAAGGTCCAGAATTGGGATCAGAGGTCACATACATAGACTTCCTTGGAGGAAGACAGTTGCATTTCAGGTGAGAGGATGTTTTGTGTTTTTCATGTCAAATTCAAAATATTTTGCTTCTCAGTATTTTTCTTCTAGGCTTTTACACAATGGGTTTATAACAAAACACTTGTTACCCTCAGAAAGTGTGAAGGGTAAGCTATAGTTTAGATTGTTGTTAGCAAGCTAATTAGTTGTCAGATGGTTGTTGGCCTTGATGCTAGCAAGAAATTCAGGTTGGGGTTGGTCGTCAAATTTTTGGGGGGTTGGTTGTCACATGTTATCTCAAGGCTGCAGCCAGAAAAGGAACCCAATAACGAAAGAAATTGTCAAGCTGTATCCTCACTGACACCCCAGAGAAGGAAAGAATAGAGCAGGAAAAGGCAGCTAGCAAGCAAAAGAAAAAAGGGCAACAAAATCAAAACAACCCAGTGCATCCCAAACTAGACCAGCTGCCAAGGCTACAGTAAGTTATGTAGGCCTATTTGTCAACTTGACAATGCAATTAAACTTTCAAATTTGGTTCTGCCTCATTGCCTTCTTTTTAAGATTTTTCCCATTAAGATAACATTGTGACAAACAACCCCATAGTGTGTGACAACCGACCCCTTGATGGGGTTGCTTGTCACAATGTGTCAGAGTGTCTTTGATGGTAAATTACTTCTTCATTACAATAAGTTGGAAAAAAGAGAGACACACATTTCAAGCCAACACTTTAAGCTTCAATTTAATGTAGGAATGGCTATTGACAGATGTTTTGGTGATGAGCAATTCTCACTAGAGTAAAAAGTGTGCCTACTTACCCCGTTCTCCCCTACCATTAATCCTAGTGAATTACTGATCGTTCATGAATGAATTCATACTTTTCATGCATTCATTCAGACATTAATTCATGATGATTCATGTACCATTAATATAAAGAGTTACCATCGATCCTATAAAATTCTTATTTTAAAGCCCTTAGCACCAACATGTTATTCTGTCTCTCAGTACTGTCTGTCTTCCCCAGGTGTCCCGTGGTTCTCAGCCTTGGAAGAGCCCCAAATGTAACAACGACCCCAAATGTAATTTAAAAAATGTAGCACAACCCATAATTAGTCAATACTGTAAAAAAAGCTGAGCCCCAAACGTAATAAACCGTTGCCCATAATGTAACAACTTATTACATTTTGGGTCAGTTATTCTATTATGGAGCAAGCAAAATATGTTGCTCCTAATAGTGTCATAATTGTTTATTTTCATACTTTTAATGTACATTTTGGGTTTTGTAAAAAAAAAAAAAAAAAAAAGTATTACATTTTTGGTCGTTGCTACATTTTCCGTCGTCTGTGGCACTGCTGAGCTGTTATGGAAGCTCATGTTGCTTTGATAGTGGCCTTCAGCTCGTCTGTATTGTTGGGTCTGGTGTGTCTCATCTGCCTCTTTGGAGTTCAGGTCAGGAGAGTGGTCTAACCATTCAAGTACATTAATACCATGGTCACCTGACCAGTTACTAGTGGTTTCTGGCACTGTGGACAGGTGCTAAATCTGGCTTGAAAAGGAAATGGTTGCTCCAAGTTGCTTGAAGACCACTGTCAAGTTTCAACAGTCAGTGATGATTCGGGTGCCATATCATCTGCTGGTGTTGGTCCACTGTGTTTTATCAAGTCCAAAGTCAACACAGCAGTCTACCAGGATATTTTAGAGCACTTCATGCTTATGTCTGTCGACAAGCGTTATGGAGAGGCTGATTTCCTTTTTTCAGCAATACTTGGCACCTGTCCACACTGCCAAAACCACTCATAACTGGTTGACTGACCATGGTATTACTGGACTTGAATGGCCAGACAACTCTCCTGACCTGAACCCCACAGAGAAACTATGGGCTATGGTAAAGAGGAAGATGAGACACACCAGACCCAACAGTACAGACGAGCTGAAGGCTGCTATTTTGGCAACCTGGGCTTCCATAACACCTCAGAAGTGCCAGAGACTGATCGTCAGCATCCCATGCCGCATTAATGCAACGATTCATGCAAAATAAGAGGCCAGACAAAATATATAGTAAATGAATGAAAATACTTATTAAAGTGCAACATTTCTGTATTATAAATAATTTTTTTGATTGGCCTCATGGAATATTCTAATATTTTGAGATGCTGGATTTTAGATTCGGTAAAGGTTTTTTGAACAATGATGAGGATCTGTGGCACAAAGGAACAAGAAGGAAGGATTTGATACACACACAATATACAGTAAAAAATATGTTTTTTCATTGAAAACCTTGTCAATCTTTCAGTAAGCAAATGTGTTTTGTGGCATGTGTCAGTCTGCACAGAGGCTGAGTCTCTGTGCTGCGTCCTGTCTAAGGCAGCAGCCAGTGGACTAGCCCTAGATCTGTCTCCAGAGCTCACACGGGCTGTCACCAACGTCATCTGTTCACTCTGCTTCAACTCCTCCTACGGCCAAGGAGACCCAGAGTTTGAGGCCATGCTGCACTATAGCCAGGGCATTGTGGACACTGTGGCAAAGGACAGCCTGGTGGACATCTTCCCCTGGCTACAGGTAGACCACTCTTTGATATAAATTGAATTTGAGAAATGAGATGAGATGAGACAAAAGAGAACCATACAGAAGAAACTTGAGTATGTTAAAGGTCACATATTATGCTAAATGCACTTTTTAAATGTGTTCTAACATATCCATGGGTCCACGGTGTGCCTAGAGACTGCCAAAATATTAAAAAAAAATAACAATCTCTCCTTTTCTCACTCTCCCCCTTTCTGAAACCCCCACCCCTCCCCCCCAATATACTCCAGTCAGAATTCTCGCCGACTATTACGTAATATTACGTAATAGTCGGCACAGCCACATCCCCATATTTTCTTTATATGTCCATGCTTCCCCCCCCAGAAACGTCCACCGTGCACTAGTCTATGATAACCCCACCCCCCCATTTCTTATTGGTCCACGGCCCCGAGATCCGATGGAAAATTTTCCGAGCGACAGCCATGTTGTTTTCCCCGCTAAGCGACAAGATGCCCTTAGTACAGCCTGAATGTTACATACACCAACACAGAATGCTTTTGCTCATACTCCACTAATTTATCTTAACCACAGCAGTCTATTAATGCCTCGTTTTGAATAACACAACGGATAGGAAGCTACCTGTGCTTTTTTTTTAAACGGTGAAACTAAAATAATAGTTTTTATTGGTAGTTTTGCCTGACTGGTGTATAGCTATTAGCTTTGGGACAAGCAACCAGCTTTTGCTCATAACACGCTGTTTATATTCCCCACAGCAGTCTGAAAATGACTCGTTTTTAACATGACAAAGGATGGGAAGATATTCCTGTAGAAATCACACTTTGAAGCTACTGTTTTCACTGGTTTAAATCGTCTGAGTCTTATTTTTAGCGTTAGCGCCCATGTAGCTTCGGTTGTAGCACCAAGTTTAGCTCCTAATACACTAACTTAGCTTTCCCCTTGCAGTCTAATAACGCCTCGTTTTTAATAACACAACGGATAGGAAGCTACCTGTGCTTTTTTTTAAACGGTGAAACTAAAATAATAGTTTTTATTGGTAGTTTTGCCTGACTGGTGTATAGCTATTAGCTTTGGGACAAGCAACCAGCTATGGCTTAGCTCCGGGTAAACACTGTGTTCGCAGTCACGCAGTGTCTCTCTAGTATCGCGAGAGCACGGCAGAGACGGTGGGAGAGCCCCATGGACATATAAAGAAAGCCCGGCAGAGAGGTGGGAGGGGCCAGCCAGATCGCACAAATATAGGTCATCCTGAGACCAGAGGACAATCAGGGTATAGAGGCTTGCTACAATAAATGATCTGAACGGGTTTTTCAGCAAACATCTAAAAAAATAAGTATTAGGGACTACCATATAAAATTGACAGCAAAGTGCATAATATGTGAGCTTTAAGATATCAAAGTTGTGGTAAGAGTGCCCCCACTAGAAGCTCAGTCCTCAGGAGCAGCAGACCACGGGATTGAATCGTTCTCTGCATATCATTCCCCACTCTGCCCTATTTCACCTCTCTCTCCTAACTGTCTAATAAAAGCAGAAAATGCTTTTTTTTTAAAGCGGTATATCTGAATAATTAATACTTAGTTCTGAACCAGGTGTGCTGTGTACTGGTAAAATTGTTACTAGCCACTGTCTAAATTGTGCAAGGTCTCCTTTCCCATGAATCCCATTAAAGGTCACATATTATGCTAAATGCACTTTTTAAATGTGTTTTAACATATCCATGCGTCCACGGTGTGCCTAGAGACTGCCAAAATATCAAAAAAAATAACAATCTCTCCTTTTCTCACTCTCCCCCTCTCTGAAACCCCCACCCCTCCCCCCCAATATACTCCGTTCATAATTCTCGCGGTTTATGACGTCATAAACTGCACAGCCACATCCCCATATTTTCTATATATGTCCATGCTTCCGATGCTTCCCCCCCCACATTAGTAACCAGAAATTTCCACCGTGCAGTAGTCTGATTTAAAAAAAAAAAAAAAAAAAAAAAGTCTATGATAACCCCACCCCCCCATTTCTTATTGGTCCACGGCCCCGAGATCCCGTGGCCGAGATCCCATGAGATCTCTTCTTGAAAATTTTCCGAGCGACAGCCATGTTGCTTTCCCCGCTAAGCGACAAGATGCCCATAGTAGCCTACAGCCTGCATGTTACATAAACCAACACAGAATGCTTTTGCTCATACTCCACTAATTTATCTTAACCACAGCAGTCTATGCCTCGTTTTTAATAACACAACGGATAGGAAGCTACTTGTGGGTTTTTGCAAACAGTGAAACTGAAAGGAATGTTTTTATTGGTATTTTTGCCTGACTGGTGTATAGCTATTTAGCTTTGGGACAAGCATTCAGCTTTTGCTCATAAAAACATAATTCTATTACCCAAACCAGTCTGGAAATGCCTCGTTTTTTTAATAGGACAAAGGATTGTAACTTAATAGTGTGGAAGTGGAACTGATTTGTGTGGTAGTTTTAGTTTATTTTATCGTCTGAGTCTTATTTTTAGCGTTAGCGCCCATGTAGCTTCTGTTGTAGCACCAAGTTTTGCTCATAACACGCTGTTTATACTCCCCACAGCAGTCTGAAAATTACTCGTTTTTAACATGACAAAGGATGGGAAGATATTCCTGTAGAAATCAAGCTACTGTTTGAAGCTACTGTTTTCACTGGTTTTAATCATGTCAGGTCATGTCAAACTGTTCTCTTAGCTTAGCTCCGGCCCGGAGCCTCTGGGTAACAACACTGTGTTCGCAGTCACGACTCACGTAGTGTATCTCTAGTATCGCGAGAGCACGGCAGAGACGGTGGGAGAGCCCCATGGCCATATAAAGAAAGCCCGGCAGAGAGGTGGGAGGGGCCAGCCAGATCGCACAAATATAGCTCATCCTGAGACCAGAGGACAATCAGGGTATAGAGGCTTGCTACAATAAATGATCTGAATGGGTTTTTCAGCAAACATCTAAAAAAATAAGTATTAGGGACTACTTGGACCATATAAAATTGACAGCAAAGTGCATAATGTGTTACCTTTAAAGGTTCAGTAAGCGGAATGGTCAGTTTAGCT
>JAOPFK010000517.1:0-2500 GCA_026122265.1 Ammodytes dubius
TCTCCTATACAACCATCTTTAACGGACATTATCTCAACATTAGAATGCTTCCATAACATGTCTTCTTTCATACTAGTATAAATCAAAGGTCCAACATGTACATACAGGTGTTTATGTGACTAAACCTCGTCTGTTTGCGTCTGTATATTTCTCCTATACAACCATCTTTAGATCTTTAGGTATTTTAATGACTCATTGGCACATTTCATTTGACACGCCATTGCTACAAACTAAAACAACAACAACATTCTAACCCTAAATCTCTTTCCTACCAAACTAAATAGTAGACTAGCCTGGCACCGCCCGCCTTCCTACTTCCGCTCAAATTTAATTTCCCTTCAGTAGTCAGTCTGGGGCTGTGGTGTATATTCATGGGTTCCCTCTCCAGCCAGATTTTTGGTTATCCAATCAGCGAACAGAGCGAGTGGTTGAGAACGATGACGTCGAAGTCGCGCTCCAGTTTCAGTTGAATGCTGCGTTCCTTTATACTCGGAAGAAAGAGATTTCCGACTTGGTAGTTCCGAGTTCCGACCTGTCTGTGTTCCAGTGCATCTGCTCGCGAAAGTATGGACGCCTACAACCTTTCTCGTCAAAATAACTAAACGTTAGGCTCTAGCAAGTTACTGTTGCCAGGTACTGGTAGATTCATAGACCACAATATGAAGTGAAGTCGGAAATTTCCGAGTTCCCTGTACAACTGGAACGCACCGTCAGAAGCCGACCAGACGTGATGCAATTGGTTGGCAGATCCAGAGTGGCACTGGGCAGATCCAATAGTTTTAAACTTCGACAGTTTGTCAATACAGCGATTCCAGACCTTCTGTACAAATGAAATGAAGTACGATGGTCTGGTAGGACCAGGCTAAATGAAGTACGATGGTCTGGTAGGACCAGGCTAAATGAAGTACGATGGTCTGGTAGGACCAGGCTAGATGAAGTACGATGGTCTGGTAGGACGAGGCTAAATAAGGTACGATGGTCTGGTAGGACCAGGCAAAATGAAGTACGATGGTCTGGTAGGACCAGGCTATGGTCTGGTAGGACCAGGCTAAATGAAGTACGATGGTCTGGTAGGACCAGGCTAAATGAAGTACGATGGTCTGGTAGGACCAGGCTAAATGAAGTACGATGGTCTGGTAGGACCAGGCTAAATGAAGTACGATGGTCTGGTGGGACCAGGCTAAATGAAGTACGATGGTCTGGTGGGACCAGGCTAAATGAAGTACGATGGTCTGGTAGGACCAGGCTAAATGAAGTACGATGGTCTGGTAGGACCAGCTAAATGAAGTACGATGGTCTGGTGGGACCAGGCTAAATGAAGTACGATGGTCTGGTGGGACCAGGCTAATAGTAGATAGTATGGGGATTGGAACGCAGGGTATATTTATTCAGCGAGCAGGTGCAAAGCATTCTGGGATTGTAACAGCAAAAAAAACAAAAAAACTTAAACATCTGCGTGTGTGCGTGTGTGTCTGTGTGTCTGTGTGTTTGTGTGTCTGTGTGTGTCTGTTTGTGTGTTTGTGTGCGTGCGTGTGTGTCTGAGTGTTTGTGTGTCTGTGTGTGTCTGTGCGTGTGTGTATTTGGCAGAAAAGCCTTCGATGATAGTGTGTGTGTTTGGCAACGTTCCCCTAGCAACAATCAGGTAAAATGCCCCATTATAAACATTCCACCAACGTTAGATCTTAGAAAGCTGTTTATCCAAGTCACACACACACACACACACACACACACACACACACACACACACACACACACACACACACACACACACACACACACACACACACACACACACACACACACACACACACACACACACACACACACACACACACACACACACACACACATTGGGTAAATTTAGCATAAGTCTCATCAGGCGTTTAAAGAGGCCTTTGTTATTGGAAAGTCTGTCTAGCGATTCCAAATTGATACATGCACCTTAGAAAACACACACACACACACACACACACACACACACACACACACACACACACACACACACACACACACACACACACACACACACACACACACACACACACACACACACACACAGACACACACATAAACACAGACACACACACACACACACAGGGAGAGAGACATAAACACAGACACACACACATACACACAGAGAAAGATACACACACACACACACACACACACACACACACACACACACACACACACACACACACACACACACACACACACACACACACACACACACACACACACCACACACACACACACACACACACACACATAAAGACAGAGAGACACACACACAGAGACACACGGACAGAGACACAGACACACACACACACACACACACACACACACAGCACATTTTCGGGTCTTACAAGTTAATTCTGCAAATTATCCTAAAAAGCTTAAAGTTAGTCGGACCAAATTGCTTTTTCGTGTTGAATAGCTCTCAGTGTGCAGTTGGGCTGGAACTCATCACAGCTGATCTATCTATCTATCTATCTATCTA
>JAOPFK010000517.1:10000-14890 GCA_026122265.1 Ammodytes dubius
ATTTAAAAGGAATAAACCAAACTGGATTATTTCTTTATTTTCAAAATTCCCTTTATTAATCTTTATAAGAAGAGGTTTTCAATCAATTTGACAGTGTACTCGTGTCTTCAATCTATATTTATTTTGTTTATTTCACAATCACAGAGAAAGGTCCACACTTCCACTGTATCTAATGACTGGAGTGCACTGTTGGTTGGTATGGTGCGACTTTCACACACTCCATCGTGGATGAATTTAAAAGGAAAAAGCCAAACTGGATAATTCTTAAGGGGAAAATAATAATGTCAATGTGGTCTAAAATGTCTTATGTGTGTCATACTAATTGACCCTACCTGCAGTACTACATTCTCCAAATATGAGACTGTCCACCGCGACCTATTACGTCAAGGCAACATTTTACAAAAAAGATTCTCGTTGCTCTAATGTGGAAGTGATATGTGATATGATGCAAATTTGTCCGGATGAAAATATTCACAAACAGTCGTATAGCCTACAAGTAGACTACACTCCAAATCATACAGTGAAAATAATGTTTCATATCGTAGGCTACAAGCCACAAAGCTTGAAATTGACATACATATTTAGCCCATATGCAACAACAATAATGTGATGTTTTTTTATTTTTTATAAGCCTTGATGTAATAATTTATTATTTTGAACCCCACATAATCAGGCAGTAACACCCCCAACCCTTTCTATCTCTCTCTATCTCTCTCTCTCTCTCTAAACAATGTAAATGATTCACAGTTTATAGCCTACAGATGTCATGACTATTTAACGGCACAAAAAGGAGAGAAGAAAAAATGCACTTACATGTTACACCTACATGTAGCACTTAAATGATGTAGCACTTTTGTAGTTTCATTTATTTGAAGCTAATCTAGACTACTTGCGTGATTATTGCTGTTCTGAGATTCTATCTTTATGGTCAAATTTAATTTATGGGAAACTGCTTTAGATAAAAGCATCAGCAATGTAGGCTAATCTAATGACATAATAGCATTTCACATAAAATTGGTGTTTTAATTGTAGGGGAGAGTGGCCTGAGTTGTGCCGGTGGGGAAGTTGTGCCACCCCTTGTTTCTAGAAAACTGTGGAAGAAATTGGAAATGTGACCACATATTTAAGAAGAGCCATCCATTTGACTCATCCTGTAAAGAAGGGAGACACAAGGAATAAGATATAAGCACATTTAAGCTAAAAAAACAGTGTTTTGCCTTTTAAAGTAACATTTCCATGATGAAGGTTTTTTGATTATTGTGTCTGAACAATTATAGACAAGTTTTAAAACATTTGACACGTTTTAGTGCTTTAGTATGCTACACTTTGAGTCTATACAGCTAAGCTGCGAACACACCGCACTGGCCGCGTGGCGAGATTACATACAAAGTCAATGTACTAGCGCGTGGCTGCGCGTCCACCCCAATAATCGGCGTCCAGCGCCGGCGGCGGGCCCTTGCGTGGCGCGTGGCCGCGCCGTGAATCGGGAGCGCGGCCAATTTGCGGCGCGTAGAAATTGCGTCATCGAAGGAGCGTGAATCGAAGGCTTGTGCGGCGAACACGGCGCCGCAGAAAAAGATGAACATTTTCATCTTTTTCTGCGGCGCCGCCGGGCGCCACGCCTCCACAGCCAATCAGCGTTGAGATTGCCCGGTGGCGGTGGTCTGCAAGACGAGGTGGGCGTGTGGATGAGGACATTGGGCTTCCAATACATTCTGCAAATATGTGTATTTTGCATCTGTTTAGCTGTTGGTTGTACTTTAGCCAAGGTAGCGCGGTTAGCATAGTGAAACTCACCCAGCTGTGTGCTGTTCCTGAGGATAATATGAACCCAAAGTTGACGGCAGTGTCCTTTGTGGAATTCCATATAGCCTAGTACAGCGAAGCACCGGTGTTGTCCTCCGTCAGCCGGCACACTTTCACTTTCAGGTAGGCTGATGTCTGCCTTTATTTGTGCCGCTGAGCACACACTGCTGTTGTTAATGTGTTTAGTATGTTGCTGAATTGCTGTTAATGTGTGTGTATTTGCGATCGAGGTGCGTGTTCAGGCTGTTTTAATGATATTTGTGACATGACTGCCGCTGTTACACAGTGAACCTACATCTGTATTTTTTGGCACAGCTGGACCATGTTATTGTTGTTGTTGCACCGTAAGTGTGACGGGTCTGATCTCGGCGTCGGCGTCAGGAATATATGGCCCAATATGATCAAGCAGCGAGCCTCCTGCGGTCACGCGGCCAACCGCCGCAGACGGCCAATGCGGTGTGTTCCCGGCTTTAGCATGATGTCAGCCCTAAACTGCTGCATCATGCTTATTATCCAACATTCTGGGGTTGGGTGATTTGTATTTTAATTAATTGCAAAAACAGATTGATCATCAGACTATCATTTTACAATCAGAACATTTTAAGAGGCCTAGACATTTAGAGTAATTCAGTCCCTCAAGATTCCCTTTAATAATCTTTATAAGAAGAGGTTTTCAATCAATTTGTCAGTGTTCTTGTGTCTTCAATCTACATTTATTTTGTTTATTTCACAATCACAGAGACCCTGTTTCCACCTGGCATTAACATCTGACTTTTTGAATCTGGTTACAAGTGGACAGCTCTCAGTCCGTGTGTTCCCACTTGTATTTTCAAATGTGACTTCTCTGTCTACTTGTGATCGGATTCCATTTACCCGCGCTGTATTTAAATCAACACGTTCATCAATTTCCGTTTGCATTGCTGTTTTTAACCGGTGGGGTTCAAACAAGTAAACATACAGGGCTGTACAGTGCCCACAGTTTGAATCGCATTTGCTATAAAAATGCAATACATGCGAAGATAATTACCAGTCTAGGTTGACGAGATAGGCTAGTCTATCTCATTTAGACAATGAGGAGCGATGCACAATACTGCTTAGAGGGCCCTTACATTAACACTCGCCAAATGCGGGAAATATCATAGTATAGGTAAAGTAGAAAAGTAAAAACTCTTAGGCGAGTAAGTTATTACGCCACTTTGGCTGGTGAAGATTTTGTGCTCGCTGTTTGGCTATTCTAACGTCTGCCTCTGTTAAACGCTTGTCACCGCAACCAGTCCATAGCTTTCACAGTTAAGTTATTCCTTGTGCAAACAGAATGTTTCCTGTACACCTTCACATTAAAAGCCTGTTACTAGCCAAGCGCGAGTTGACCTTTATTTTGAAGCAGATAAGAACAGGAAGTTAGCGCTCCACATGACTGCAGCTTGCATGGCGCCAGAAAAAAAAATCAGCGACTTCCGTGTTATCACAGTTTTACTCGGTGAAATGAAACAGAGGACAGATAGCTTGTCATTTGCAATACTTTTAACTGGCGCACACTAAAACCTTTTTTTTCTACGTATTTCCGCTCAGGCAGTTGAGTAGGAGTCCCTAATGTGGACACAAACCACATTTGTGTTTCCACTACCAAATGAATGTGGACACAAGTGGTCACAAGTGGTCACAAACCACCTCCGAATGTGGTTTTTGTGATCCGATCTCAATGCGTCTTGAGAGTGTTCTCACCTGTAGTTAGAGCTGTATTCATGTGATCGGATCACAAAAACCACATGTTAATGCCAGGTGGAAACAGGGTCAGAGAAAGGTCCACACTTCCACTGTATCTAATGACTGGAGTCCACTGTTGGTTGGGATGGTGCGACTTTCACACTCCATCGTGGATGAATTTAAAAGGAATAAACCAAACTGGATTATTTCTTTATTTTCAAAATTCCCTTTATTAATCTTTATAAGAAGAGGTTTTCAATCAATTTGACAGTGTACTTGTGTCTTCAATCTATATTTATTTTGTTTATTTCACAATCACAGAGAAAGTAGTTAAGCCAACATTTACATTTGGATTGGATGCAACCTATTATTTTAGATTTCTTAAAGTTTAATACCTTGTTAAGTACTTTTTCTGAGTTGATTGTATTAAAGGATTTGATTTCCAACTAAAGTAAAATGTTGATTGTACTCAACCTATTTAATTTAATTTAATTTGTATTTAAGTATCTTCTCCAACACAGCAGAAGGAGAATGACATATAAACACAGTCACTGTGAATCTTGGCTATTGAAAGTTAGCTGTTGTTGTTGACTGCCTAACGACCGTCGTCAGACACAGGTACCCATCCCCCACACTGCATACAATCAGAGAGTGACACAGGCTGTCACAAAATGACAAGCAGATAGAAACTCCCCTTGCCTGCACTGAGTCACTCAGGCCAAATCCATTGAGCCTCGAGCCCCACATGTTAAAATGGCACTTCACCTTTACCTTTGAGATGCAATTTCTATTACATATAAAAGGGCTTGTTTGGCATGGAGTGTTAACTTTACCAAAGCAAAAATGCGATTTAAAAAAAAAAGCCTAAATGAATTCTAGTTAAAAAAAAAAAGATAAATAAAAGTATTACCGGGGAATATATACAAAAAAAATCACAAACTTTATTGTTGGGTTGTGAATTTATCTTTTTACATTAACTGCAGGCTAAATTCTTCCCTGCTTAGGCTCTTTAGAGATTGACTGCCTGATGTGAATGTGTTGCAGGATATTGCCTTAGCGAGTGGATTGCACTTAATCGTCAAGTAATCCATTCTAAATCAAAGACACCTGTCACAAAATTTTCTGATATTTGGTCAGACTAGACGTTTTATATAGCGACAGGGGATCTCATATTTGCAAGATCACAACTGGATTCCTTTCAAGATCATGATTATTTCACATACTAATCCAGGCCTATAAAATATATTTCAGGTAAATGAAAAAGGTATTATGGAATGTATCTGGACAGGGCAGGCTATAATATGTACCACTTAAATAAAAACAAGTATAGATGCCTTAACCCTACGCCCCCAAGCCATGCCTGTCACATAAAAAAAC
>JAOPFK010000519.1:0-12228 GCA_026122265.1 Ammodytes dubius
TTTCCCTTGCCTTCCCGGCTTAGCCCCCTTTTCAAACAACACCCTTTCCCTTTTCCGGGGATTTTTGGGAGAGGGTGCTTGGTGTCAGATTTTGTGAAAAAAACCCTCCATTTAACTTTGTGGGAAAACACTAAGGACCTCCCCATTTCTTTTCAAACAACATTTACCCGAAAAAGGACAACTTTTTATGCTAAAATTTTTCGGCTTACCATGGGCAGGGTTTTGAGCTACAGTGAGGCCCGCAACCCCAAATTCAGAGGAGCAGTGGGCCTAGAATTAAAAGCCAATTTTGACCCTTGAGGGCTTTTTACCCAAAAGGAAAATGAAGAAGACTGGATCCTTTTTAAGGCGGGGTTAAGAGCATTTAAATTTTTCAAAACGGGCTTTTTTTTTGTAATGAAGCTAAGTGTTAAAAAAGTAAACTAGCTTGAATGTTTCCCTTTTCCCTGACATGACCGATTTTTTTTTTGGAAATGACGGGGACAAAAGTTTTTATAAATCTTGTCCCCCAGCCTTTTTGTTTGAAAACAAGTAATAGTTTTCAAAAGGGAAAGAATAGAAATATATTTCAATAGTCTTTTTTTATTCTCCGCTAGTGTCTGGCATTATTGATTTAGTGGGGTTTTTTTCAAAAAATGTAGGGTGGTTCAAAAACAGTTTCAATCTTCCCCTGTGTCCAAAATTTTTTTTTTTTTTGCTAGCTTTTCTCGCATAAATGGACCCCGGGGTGTGTGGGAGTGTGGGTGTGTTTGTGGTGTGTGGGGTGTGTGTGTGTGGGGTGTGTGTGTTAAGTTTTGTTCCCAAAATTTTTTTGCTTTTGAGTACGAAAATGGTGAATGAAACCCGGCCCTAGGATTAATCGGGGGGGAGTTGTTTGGGGGGTTGGGAAAATCGCATTTAGTCTGGCTGAGGGGGAAGGGGAAAAAGAAGTTTTCCCAGAGAGGGGAGAAACCCAAACAAAAATGTAGTTGGCTATACAGGGTGTTTATAAACGGGGTATAATAATTTTTTTAGAAATTTTCAAATTAACTCTGTGTTTTAAATGTAAGCTAGCTTTGAATTTTGCAATTTTTTGGGCATTACAGGGACTGGATTTTTCTTATGGTTTGGGACCTATTTGGGGGTTTTTTTTTGTTTGAAAATAATATTAATAGGTGTGTATTTCCCGTGTAAAAGTTATTTCCCCCCTTTTCAATTTACAAATAGGGAAAGAATGGAAATGTTTTTGCATCGACTTTTTTTTACACGTTGTTTGCAAATTTCAAAATTTTTGGGAAGTTTGGGGGAAAATTTTTGTTTTGGTTTTGGGACTGATTTCTGGGGAACCCCGGGTCCAGGTCCAGGAGAAAGGGAGAACCATCCGCAAAGAGGTCCCGAGTTCCCCCCTCCACCAGCACCCCCTACGCCCCGGGAGCCCCGGGCCGGGGAAAAACCCGAGGAAAGACCAGGAAACCGTCCTCCTGGGCCTTTCCCGGTTTTAACCTGAAAACACCCCCCGGCCCAAAGCTAGGCACGCACCCCTACACACCAATTTTAGCTCTTCAAATTGTTTTTCACTGCACACACTGTAAAACCCCATCTGTAGCAACACAAACAAACAGGCGTCAAAAAAAAATTTCCCTGGGTTTTAAAAAAATTTTAAAAGGGACTGATTTGACGTTGAGGAGTTTTTTCAAGTACATTTTGGAAATCCTCTTTTACATGGGCCCCGGGTTTGGGCAAAACCAAAAATTTCTGATTACCAAGAGGGAGAAAACCCCAGTTTTAAACCTTCCATTTTGCCGCAACAGTCATGATTTGGGGGCAGATTTGGGGTCATCTCCTGGAAATTACACAAAAGGGGATCCAGTTGAAAATTTTGTCCCGTTTTTGGGCATTTCCCAACTTTTTTTTTGGGAAAATGACAGTGCATTTTTAGAAGCTAATGCTTTGTAAAAAGGGGATAAGTTTTTGCCAACCCGCCCCGGATTTGTCTTTTTGTTTTCATGCCTGTTTTACTTTTTTTGGCCCCATTTGTTTTCGTCCCGTTCCTTCCATTTTTCCCTGGTGGAGACGAGACGGTGGGGTTTATCAAGTCCTTTTCCCCTGGCCCGCATCTGAAGTTTTTTCCCCGATCCACAATATTCATATTTTAAATTTTTGTATTAGATTGGGTTTTAAAATTAGTCTAAATTTTTGTATTCCCCTTTATGTTTTTTTTTGTATTGTTTGTAAAAAGTGCATCAATTTTCAAAGATTCCATTTTTTGGGAAAAAGGAAAAAATTTTTTTCTGTCATCCATGACATTTCTCATATTTTTTCCCTTTAGAGGGGAAATTTTTTTCCCATTGGGAAATGGTTTAAGCCTTCTGAAGGGGAAATGTCTATTTTTTGCTATTGGGCGTTTAAAAAAAACTTTTGGCTTGGAATAAAGGGATTAAACCCCCCAAAAAAATTTTGAATTTCTTTAAAAAACGGGGCTTCAAAAATTTTAACATTTTTTTTGTTTAAAAATTTTTTTTTTTTTTACATTGGACTAGGGCCAAAAAAATTTAACCCTTTCCCCTTGGGCGGAAGGGGTGTTTTGAACATTTTGATAAGAAATCACCTGGGGTAATTTTTGTTTTCTACTTGCCCTTTTAAATTTGGTTTAAATTTTTAAAAGACTTTAAAATCGGGGAAAATGCCCCTTTTGGGTTTTTAGGAGGGGTTTAAAACCCTATTCCAAATCCACCTTCCAATTCCAAAACTCTATATTACATTTCCAGAACGACGTCCCACAGACTTAAACCCAAATTCGTCGCATAATTTTGGGGACGCTGAACACCTGGAGTTTTCCCGAGTCCTACACCCCCCGTTCAGGGGATAAGAACTTTTAAACATAAAAAATCATAAATCAAAGAAAGAAAAACTCGTAGAGCCCCGGGGGGGACCATAGGAAAGCCCTCCCAAAAATTTTCTAGTAGGCACTTTAAAGTCAAATTTACCTTTTCAAGGACATTATTTTACATCGACTTCGGCGATCCTGGTTAAAACCCCTCTGGTTAAAACCCCCCTTTTCCTTTGCCCAACCCCAAAAATTACCCTAACCTACAATTGGGGGGTTAGTGGTTGAAGCCCGGTCTGTAGCAAAAGGTCTCAGGTTCGAAACCAGTTGGGAAAAAAGGTTAACCCTATTCCAATCTTCCACATTCCCAAAAAAAAACCCTTTTTTCTTCATTACCCCCTTTTAAATTTTAAAAAAAAAAAGGGTTTTCCACCCCCTTCCCTTTTACATTTTTTACCTTTTTTGGGCCAAAAAAAAAATTTTTTTTTTTTTTCCCAAAAGGGAATTTTTAATTTAAACCTTTTTTTTCCCAAAATTAAACCATTACGTTTGCCCTTTAAAAAGTAAAACCTTAGTTTTTTCCCCCCTTCCCCCCTTCGGGTTTTATTTTAAAAATTCTTAAAAAAAATTTTAATCGGGGGGCCGGAAACCCCAAAAAATTTTTTTCTTTTAAATTTAATTTTTTTAAAAGGGTTTTTTAAAAATTTACCCCCTTCAAAAAAAAACTTTAAACACTTTTTTTTTTAAAACCCCCCAAAAAAAAAACCCCCTTTTTTCCCCCTTTTTAAAAAAGGGCCCCCTTTTAAAATTAACCCAATTTTTCCCCAAAAACCAAAATTACATTTTTTGGGCCCCAAAAAATTTTTTAAAAAATTTAAACATAAAAACAAAATCCCCAAAAATTTTAAAAATTTTTTTCCCCTTAAACATAAAATTTTATTTATTTTAAAACAAAACCCCCCCCATTTAACCCCGGGGCCCCAAATTTAAACCCCCCTTTTTTTTTTTGGCCAAAAAAAAATTTTTTCGAGGGGATTTTAAACCCCAAAACAAAGTATTTTTAAAAGGGGGAGGAAAAAAAAAATTTCTTTTACTAAATTTTTACCTTTAAAAAGGGGTTTTTAAAAAACCCCCGGGCCTTTAAAACCCCTTTTTAAAAAAAAATTTTTAAAAAACCCCCCCTTAAAACCCCCCCGGGGGGGGGCCCCCGGGGAACCCAAATCTTTTAAAAAATTTAAAACCCAAAAAATTTTAAACAAAATTTTTTAAACCACTTTCCCCCCTTTTTAAACCCCCTTAAAAAATTTTTTTTTTAAACTAACCCCCCTTACCCAAAAAAAATCGTTTTGGGGGCCCCTTTTTTAAAAATTTTTGAAAATTTTTATTATTTTTTAAAATTGCAATTTTTTTCCCCTTTAAACCCCCTTTTTAAACCCCCTTTTCCAACCCCCACTTTTAAAAAAAAGGGGGGTTTGGGAGGCCCTTTTAAAAAGAAATTCAACTTTTAAAAATTAAAAATTTTCCCCCCCTTAAAATTTAAAACCCAAAAATTTTTTAATTAAAATTTTTTTTTTTTTTGGGTTTTAAAAAACTTTCCCGACTGAAAAACCCCCCCTTTTAAAAATTTTTTTTTCCCCCAAATAAATTTTCAAAAATTTCTTTTTAAACCCTATAAAAATTAAAATTTTAAACTTGGGCCTTTCCCCAAAATTTTTCCCAAATTACTTAAATTTCCCTTAAACAAATTCCCCTTTTTTAAAGTTTTTTTAAAAAAACCCAAAACCAAAAAAAATTTTTCCCCTTTTTAAAAAATTTTTTTTTTAAAAAAACCCCCCCCAAAACCCCAAAAATTTTCCCTTTTTTTCCCAAAAGTAAAGCAAAGGGTTCACTTTAAAAATTTTTTAAAACCCTGTCCCACCCTCCCCCATTGGGTTTTTTTTTAAACACCCTAATCAAAATTATATGGGTTTAAAAAATTAAAAACCAAATCCCCAAAAAATTAAAACTTTAAACTTTTTAAAATTTAATTTTAAACCCCCCTTTTTTAAATTTTTTTAAACCCCAAAAAAAAACCCCCTGTTTAAACCTTTTTTTTTTCCCCCCCTGTGAAAAATTTTACCCAAATCCTTGGCCTTTTCCAAATTTAAAGTAAAAGCTTTCAAATTCCCAAAAAAAAAACCCCCAAAAATTTCCCCCACTTAAATTTTTAAAAATTTAAAAACCAAAAAAACCAAAAAAAGCCCAAAATTTTTGGGGGGGGGTTTTTTTGCAAAAAAAAATTTTCTACCCCTTTTTTTTTTTTTTTTTTTTTTTTTTTTTTTTTTTTTTTTTTTTTTTTTTTTTTTTTTTTTTTTTTTTTTTTTTTTTTTTTTTTTTTTTTTTTTTTTTTTTTTTTTTTTTTTTTTTTTTTTTTTTTTTTTTTTTTTTTTTTTTTTTTTTTTTTTTTTTTTTTTTTTTTTTTTTTTTTTTTTTTTTTTTTTTTTTTTTTTTTTTTTTTTTTTTTTTTTTTTTTTTTTTTTTTTTTTTTTTTTTTTTTTTTTTTTTTTTTTTTTTTTTTTTTTTTTTTTTTTTTTTTTTTTTTTTTTTTTTTTTTTTTTTTTTTTTTTTTTTTTTTTTTTTTTTTTTTTTTTTTTTTTTTTTTTTTTTTTTTTTTTTTTTTTTTTTTTTTTTTTTTTTTTTTTTTTTTTTTTTTTTTTTTTTTTTTTTTTTTTTTTTTTTTTTTTTTTTTTTTTTTTTTTTTTTTTTTTTTTTTTTTTTTTTCTTCTGTCAGAATAATTCGGGTACGTGAACAATGGAGTTGTCCCGAGTCTCTCGACCTTCGTTAGAGATAGAGACCTTTTTTAATAAAAACACCATACTCAAAGATGAAGCTCGAGGCCTCGGGGGTAGGACATAGAACCCATCCAAAATTAGTCTAGTAGGCACCTTTAATGTCAACTTTACCTTTTCAAGGACAGTTATTTGACGATCGACGTTCGGCGATCCCGGTTAAACCCCTCTGGTTAAAACCCTTATCCTAGCCACCCTACCCTTACCCTAACCTACGATTGGGATTAGTGTTGAAGCCAGGTCTGTAGTAAAGGTCTCAGGTTCGATCCAGTTAGGAAAAGGAAATTCCAACTCCAATTCCCCATTCCCAAATCTATATTACTTTCCAATCCAATCCCTCCACCTTTTATTAGGTTTTAAAACTTCCACAGCATTACAAACGAATGAAGTGCTCCTGGCATTTTTGGGGGACCTTTTTTTTTTTTGGGTCAGCACTTAGAGAAATTTCAATGACGCTCATTCATTCCTTTGGCGAACGTTTCTTTATCAGACGGTAGTCTCAGCTTGAAACCAATTCTGTCGAATAATTGGGTACGCTGAACACACTGGAGTTGTCCCGAGTTCTGACCTTCCGTTCAGAGATAAGACTTTTAACATAAAAACACTATAATCAAGAAGAAAGTGTAGACCTCGGGGGTTTGGCCATAGGAAAGCCCATCCCAAAATTAGTCAGTAGGCACTTTTAATGTCCTTACTTTTCAAGGCAGTTATTGACGTCGACGTTCGGCGTCTGGTTAAAACCCCTCTGGTTAAAACCCCTTATCTAAGCCTAACCTAACCCTTACCCTAACCTACAGATTGGTGGTTGTGGTTGAGCCAGGTCTCGTGTCAAAGGTCTCAGGTTGATCAGCTTGGAAACAGGTTAACCATATCCAATCCAATTCAATTCAAAACTCTTATTACATTAATTCCACCTCCCCTTTTTATATGGGTTTAAAAAAAAAATTCACCAAGACTTACAAGACATGAAACTGCTCTGGACACTTTGGGGGACCTTTTTTTTTTGACTCGCCCTTTGGAATTTTCATGACGCTCATTCATTCCTATTGGGCGAAGTTTTCACTTTATCCAGAACGGTACGTCCTACGACTTGAAACAATTCTGTCAACATAATTGGGTACGCTGAACACTGGAGTTGTCCCGAGTTCTCGACCTTCGTTCAGGAGATAGAGAACTTTTAACATAAAAACATCATAAATCAAAATGAAAGCTGTAGAGCCCGGGGTAGGACCATAGAAAGCCATCCCAAAATTATTGTAGGACTTTAATGTCAACTTTACCTTTTCAAGGACAGTTATTGCGATCGCGTTCGGATCTGGTTAAAACCCCCTCCTGGTTAAAACCCCTTATCTAAGCCTAACCTTTCCTTCCTAACCTAAGATTGGGTGTTAGTGGTGAAGCCAGGTCGTAGTCAAAGGTTCAGGTTCGAATCCAGCTTAGGAACAGGTTAACCTATTCCAACTCCACATTCAAATCAAAATTTTATTACATTTCACATCAATAATCCCTCCACTTTATTGGTTTTAAAACTTCACAGCCATTTCCAACGACATGAACGTGCTCCTGACACTTTTTGGGGGACCTTTTTTTTTTTGGACTCAGACTTAGAGAAATTTTCATGACGCTATTCTTCTATTGGGCGAACGTTTTCACTTATAACTCAGAACGTAGTCCTACAGACTTGAAACAACTTCTGTCAGACTAATTGGGTCGCTGAACACATGGAGTTGTCCGGTTCTAGACCTTCGTTCGGAGATAGAACTTTTAAATAAAAACACTCATAACTCAAGAAGAAAGCTTGGCCCCGGGGGTAGGACCATAGGAAAGCCCATCCCAAATTAGTCTAGTAGGACCTTTAAATGTTCCAAAAATTTACCTTTCAAGGACAGTTATTTGACGATCGACGTCGGCGATCGGTTTAAAACCCCTCTGGTTAAAACCCTTATTGCTAACCTAACCCCCCACCCTACCTACGTTGGGTGGCTTGGGTTGAAACCCAGGTCTCGTGTCAAAAGGCTCAGGTTCGAATCAGCTTAGGGAACAGGTTTAAACCCTATTCCAACTCCACATCCAATTCCAAACTCAATATTCATTCCATTCCAACTCCTCACCTTTTATATAGGGTTTTTAAAAAACTTCACCACAGACCTTCCAAACGAATGAATGTCCCGGAAATTTTTGGGGACCTTTTTTTTTTGGATCAGCACTTTGAGAAATTTCAATGAGCTATTCATTCCATTGGGCGAACGTTTCATATAACTCCGACGGACGTCCTCAGATGAACAACTTCTGTCGACTTTAAATTGGGTGCTGACAACTGGAGTTGTCCCGATCTCTACGACCTTCCGTTCAGGAGATAGAACTTTTAAAAAAAACTATACTCAAGAAGAAAGTGTGGCTCGGGGGTAGGACTAGGAAGCCATCCCAAAATTGTCTAGTAGCACCTTTAAATTCACTTACCTTTTCAAGGACAGTTATTTGCGATCGACGTTCGCGATCCGGTTAAAACCCCTCCTGGTTAAAACCCCTTATCTAGCCCAACCCTAACCCTTACCCAACCTAAGATTGGGTGGCTTAGGGTTGAACCCAGGTTCGTAGTCAAGTCTCAGTTCGAATAGCTTGGGGAAATTCCCAACCAATTCCACATTCAAAACTTATTTCATTCCAATTCACTCCTCCCTTTTATAGGGTTTTTAAAAACTTACCACAGCCATTACCAACGACATGAAACGTGCTCCTGGACCTTTTTGGGGGACTTTTTTTTTTGGATCAGCACTTGAGAAATTTTCAATGACGCTATTCTTCCTTTATTGGGCGAAGTTTTCACTTATTAACTCCAGACGGTACGTCCTACAGACTTGAACCAATTCTGTCGAATAATTTGGGACGCGAACCACTGGAGTTGTCCCGGTCTCCCTTTACCTTTTTAAGGACGTTATTGCGTGACGTTCCCGGGGATCCTGGTTAAACCCCCCCCCCGGTTAAAACCCCCTTATCCCAAGCCTAACCCTAACCCTTACCTAACCCTAAAATTGGGGGGCTTAGTGGTTGAAGCCCAGGTCTGTATCAAAATGTCTCCGGGTTTGAATTTCCCGCTTAGGGAAACAGGTTAACCATATTCCAACTCCCCATTTCCAAATTCCAAAACCTATATTACATTTCCCCAATCCATCCCTCACCTTTTTTTTGGGTTTTTAAAAAACTTCACCACAACCATTCCAAACGACATGAAACGGCCCTGGACACTTTTTTGGGGGACCTTTTTTTTTTTTGGGGCTCAGCACTTTGAGAAATTTTCAATACGCTCATTTTTTCCTATTGGGCGAACGTTTTTACTTATAACTCCCAAAGTACGTCCTACAGACTTGAAAACCAATTCTGTCAACTAAATTTGGGTACGCTGAACACACTGGAGTTGCCCCGAGTCTTAGACCTTCCCCAGGAATAGAGAAATTTTAAACTAAAAAAAATAAACTCAAAATTTAAAACTCGTAAGCCCCGGGGGTAGGGCCAAGGAAACCCACCAAAAAAATTAGCTAGTAGGCACCTTTAAATGTCAACTTTACCTTTTTAAGGACAGTTTTTTGACGATCGACGTTCGGCGATCCTGGTTAAAACCCCTCCCGGTTAAAACCCCCTTATCCTAAGCCTAACCCCCAACCCTTACCCTAACCCAAAATTGGGTGGTTATGGTTGAAGCCCCGGTTCGTAGCAAAAGGGCCGGTTCGAATCCGCTTAGGGAAAAAAGGTTAACCTATTCCAATCCACATTCACATTTCCCAAAATCTAAATAAATTTACTTCCAAAACCAAAATCCCTCCACCCTTTTTTTTTGGGTTTTTAAAAAACTTCACCACAGACCATTACCAAAAGACATGAAACGTGCTCCTGGACACTTTTTTGGGGGAAACCCTTTTTTTTTTTTGGACCAGCCCTTTAAAAAATTTTCAATGACGTATTCATTCCTATTGGGGGGAACGTTTTCACTTTTAATCCAGAACTAGTCCTACAGACTTGAAACCCCAATTTGTCACAAATTTGGGGACGTGAACACATGGAGTTGCCCGAGTCTCTACGACCTTCCCTTCAGGGTAAAACTTTTAAATAAAAAAAAAACTCATTTAATCAAAGAAGAAAGCTCTAGAGCCTGGGGGTAGGACCTAGGAAAGCCCATCCCAAAAATTAGTCTAGTAGGCACCCTTTAAAAGTCAAATTTTTCCTTTTCAAGGCATTATTTGAGATCGAAGTTTCCCGGGGGTCCTGGTTAAAACCCCCCCCCTGGGGTTTAAAAACCCCCCTTTCCTAAGCCTAACCTAAAACCCCTTTCCCAACCCACAGATTGGGTGGCTTAGTGGTTGAAGCCCAGGTCTCGTAGTCAAAAGGTCCAGGTTCGAAACCCGCTTAGGGGAAAAGGTTAACCCAAATTTCCAACTCCACATTCAAATTCCAAACTCTTTTTTAATTTAATTCCAATTTCCAAATCCCCCCACCTTTTATATAGGGTTTTTTAAAAAAAATTCACCCCAAGACCATTACCCAAAAGACATAAAAGTGCTCCTGGACACTTTTTTGGGGGACCTTTTTTTTTTTTTGGGCTCAGCCCCTTAGAGAAATTTTCAAATGGCTCATTCTTCCCATTGGGCGAACGTTTTCACTTTAACTCCAGAACGGTACGTCCTACGATTTAAACCCAATTCTGTCAGAATAATTGGGTACGTGAACACATGGAGTTGTCCCGATCTCTCGACCTTCCTTCAGGAGATAAAAATTTTAAACATAAAAACATCATAAAATCAAAGAATGAAAAACTCGTAAACCCCGGGGGGGAGGACCATAGAAAGCCTCCCCAAAATTAGTCTATGGACCTTTAAATGTAACTTTCCTTTTCAAGGAAGTTTTTTGACGACGACGTTCCCGGGGATCCTGTTAAACCCCCTCCCGGTTAAAACCCCCCTTTTCCCCCAAACCCAAACCCTACCCTTTCCCTAACCCTACAGATTGGGTGGTTAGTGGTTTTAAGCCCCGGTTCGAGCAAAAGGTCTCAGGTTCGAATCCCGTTAGGAAACAGGTTAACCATTTTTCCAACTCCCCATTTTCCAAAACTTATATTACATTCCAATTCCACCTCCCTCCACCTTTTATTTTGGGTTTTTTTAAAAAATTCACCACAGACCATTTCCAAAAGACTGAAACGTGCTCCTGGACACTTTTTGGGGGACCTTTTTTTTTTTGGACTCAGCACTTAGAGAAATTTTTAATGCCTCATTCATTCCTATTGGGCGAACGTTTTCCTTATAACTCCAGAACGGTACGTCCTCGCTTGAACCCAATTCTGTCGACATAATTGGGTCCTGAAAAAACCCTGGGGTTGTCCCCCAGTCTCTACGCCTTCCGTTCAGGAGATAAGAACTTTTTAAAAATAAAAACACTCATAACTCAAAAAATGAAAGCTCGTGAGCCCGGGGGAGGACCATAGGAAAAACCCATCCCAAAAAATTGTCTATAGGCACCTTTTTAAAGTCAAATTTACCCTTTTCAAGGACAGTTATTGACGATCGACGTTCCCGGGATCCTGGGTTTAAAACCCCCCCTGGTTAAAACCCCCTTATCCTAAGCCCAAAACCCCAACCCTTACCCTAACCCTACAGATTGGGGGCTTAGTGGTTGAAGCCCAGGGCTCGTAGGCAAAAGGTCTCAGGGTTTGAATCCAGTTTGGGAAAACGGTTAAAAACCCTATCCAACTCCCCATTCCACATTCCAAAACCTTTTATTACATTCCAATTCCAAATCCCTCCCCCTTTTATTGGGGGGTTTAAAAAAATTTACCACGACCATTACCAAACACGAAACTGCTCCTGGACACTTTTTGGGGACCCCTTTTTTTTTTGGATCAGACTTAGAGAAATTTCAATGCGCCATTTTTTCCATTGGGCGAACGTTTTCACTTATAACTCCAGAACGGTACGTCCCACAACTTGAAAACCAAATTTTGTGACATAATTTGGTACGTGAAACACGGAGTTTTCCCCGGTCTCTACGACCTTCCGTTCAGGAGATTTAAAAACTTTTAAAATAAAAACACTCATAACCAAAGAAGAAAGCTCGTAGGCCTCGGGGGGTAGGACCTGGAAAGCCCATCCAAAATTAGTTAGTAGGGACCTTTAAAAGTAACTTTCCTTTTTAAGGACAGTTATTTTACATCGACGTTCCGGCGATCCTGGTTAAAACCCCCCCCTGGTTAAAACCCCTTTCCTAAGCCTAACCCTAACCCTTACCCTAACCCTAAAATTGGGTGGCTTAGTGGTTGAAGCCCCGGGCTCGTAGTCAAAAGGGCTCAGGTTCGAATCACTTAGGGAAAAAAGGTTAACCAATTCCAAACCCCCCTTCCAAAATTCCAAAACTTATAATTACATTTCCCATTCCCAATTTTCCCTTCCCCTTTTATATAGGGTTTTTAAAAAACTTCCCACAGCCATTACCAAAAGACAGAAACTGCTCCCGGACACTTTTTGGGGGACCTTTTTTTTTTTGGATCAGCACTTAGAGAAATTTTTTAATGCGCTCATTCTTTCTATTGGGCGAACGAAAAACCC